>PVJH01008821.1:0-82835 GCA_004026705.1 Nesogale talazaci | reverse complement strand
TTATGCACACATTTGTCTTCAGTGATTGTGTCAGGAAGGTGAGCATCATGTAATGCCAATTTAGTAGAACAAAGTGTTTGTGCATTGAGGAAGTACTTGAGTGAAGGTCCAATGACCATCTGCTGTCTTAATACTAACCCTATAAGTATATGCACATAAATCTAGTTCCCCATCATCACATATAAATATATTTACCTATGTACATGCCTGCATTTAAACCTCTATAAGTGCCCTTTGCCTCCCCCCACCAGGTCTTTCCTCCATTTCCTTTTACTTTCCTCTTGTCCTACTGTCATGCTCAGCCTTCATTTGGGTTTCAGTAATTGCTCTCTGTTACATTACTTTTGATCAATTCTTATCAGGCCTCTCACACATACTTTGTCACTGATTCTGAATCACTTGCTGTTTCTTTATCCCTGGGTTGATGAACCTCCTTTCCCCCACCTCCCCTCTCCCATGTCCCCCCAGAACCAACAGTCCCATGGTTTACTCCTCCAGACCGTTCATCAGCCCATCTTGTGTAGATAGACTTGCAGAAATAATATGTACCCAAAAAAAACATCATAGGCTGAAACAACCAAAGAAAACAAAATGATGACAATCAAAAAAGTCCACTGACCAGAAAAAATATATTAATAAGCAAAAAAATAAAAATAATAATAGCAAAATAAAGACCTGTAAATAGTTCCAGGTCTGTTCATTGACCTCCAGGAATGTCCCCTGGTTGAGTCCAATGGGGTGCCACACCCTGACCCCAAAGGATATCCTTGACACTCCCTTGCGAACTCCATACTCTGCTCCCCCTGCTACGCTGAGGCATACCCTAAGTGTTTGCCTTTGTAGACCAGGTACAATCCCAACCCTGTTCTCCATAGTTGTCCCCATAGGGCCTTGGGTCAGCGAGGGACACTGTTGCTACACCCAGTATCTTTGTTTGCTTGTTTGTTTGTTTCTTTGTTTGTTTGCTTGTTTTGGGGACATCACTGCTCTCTGGTGGTCATGGGAGCTACCTAGCCTTGCTGCTGCTGGATTTGAACCGCCAAGCCAGTGGGCCACAGTCCCGCACTCCACCACTACTCCACTGGGGCTCAGCCAACATCCAGTTTTTAGAGCAGGAAAACTAGAAAAAAATATTCTGAACCAAATAGTCCCAGTATATTGAAAGGTTTTTGGATACCACACCTTTGAACCATAAGACGCACCCTCATTTTTCCCCCACTCTTAGGGGGATAAAGTGATTCTTTTTTTTTTTTTTTGGGGGGGGGGGCATCACTGCTCTCCGGTGGTGGGAGTAGGAGGCCCAGCCCCACTGCTGGAATTGAACCTCCGTCCCAGTGGGCCGCAGTCCCACGCTCAACCACTACGCCACCAGGGCTCAGCCCCAAAGTGATTCTTATGGTCCAAGAAATACGGTAGTCTTCAAGGCTTCAGCCTGCGTTAGTACTCTGGGAAACCCACAGGGGTTTGAGTCAGCATTGAGTAGAGGGCAGTGAGTAAGCACAGTGGGGTCCTGGGCTCCAGAGGCTGGCAGTGTTTGCCAAGAGAGGGCAAGCAAGCAGAACTGCCTCTGCAGAGTGCTTGCTTCATGTGCTGATTTCTCAGTCCGTTGCTGCCGCCTGCTGTTCATTTGGGGATAGGTCTGGAATTTGATGTTGAGCATCTCAGCATGGAAGGTTCTAGAATAGAGTCTCAATCTAGATGGTACTGTTTTCTGTAGGGCGTTTTGTAAATGTGTGGAACTGCTTGTGTGAGAAGTTGGAAGCACGTAGTGCTTCAGAACTGGAAATGCTGACATCCAAACCGGTCAGCTAGCCAAAAACCTGTCCCACAGCTCGCACGACTTGCAGATGGCCTCGGGAATATTCACAGGGTTGACAAACCTGTTTCACATTACCTGAACTGGGTGCCACCCTATTTCCATCTTACACAATTTCTTGCCTTGGATTTCATCATGCCTTGGATTTTCCAGGAACAATCATGTAATTTGACGGAAGATTATTTTGTTCAGAATTTTATGAGCCGGCCGTTCATTGTTATGGGAAATCATTTAGCATTAACTGCACATTCCAATCGCTTGCATTCTAAACGGAGCATTCACGATGATTCCTCGTCTGACTCTTGAATTACGTCTTCGAGAGTAGCTGTTCTCAAGAACTTATTTTATTCAGCTCCTTCCTTCTGTCTTTCTGTAAACCATTGTATTGATTGGGGGTGGGGAGGTTATGGGTGATTTTCATTTCATTGGCTATACTTTAGAATAGTCAAGGATAAATGGAGATAGGAGTAAGTCATCAAGGATATCATCACACTTGGAACCACAATCGATGCCTCCAGAAGCTGCAGTCTGGAACTGCTGGAACAGACAAAATGAGCGGAAATGATCTCTTTAGAGTGTAAAATAGCTAAGCTGTCACATTGAAGACAAAGGTATGCCTTTGAAGGAGGTATTTTTGGAAGGGGGGGGCCTTGATTTCATTAGTTGTCTGCTGTGGCATAATAGATTATCCCCAAATGTGATAGCATAAACAACAAACCTTTATCATCTCCCTTCTGAGGGTCAGGAGTTCAGAGGTAGCTTCGTAAATGCCTCTGCCCCAAGGTCTATCAGAAGGCAGAAGGATGATGTTGGAGAGGACTAACATCTTATCAGAAGTTTCAGAAGCTCGTTGTCATAGTCCTTGGCAGAGTTCGGTTTCTTTTTGGCTGTGGGATGCCCAGTTCTTGCTGGGTGATGTCTGCAGACCCGCCTCAGTTCCTTGCCACACGAGCCCCTCTGTCGGTGAGTCGACGGCATTGCAGTATCCTTTCTTTTGTTGCGGTTAGGTGCCATCTAACCCGCTCCTACCCCTAGCGACCGACACACTGTGCGGTCCTGTGCCGTCTTCACAACTGTTCCTAAGCCTGAGCTCATTGGTGCAGCCCCTGTATCAATCCATCTGATTGAGGGCATTCTCCTCCTTCAGTACCCTTTTACTTTACCAAACACGATATCCTTCTCCAGGGACTGGCCTCTCCTGACAATAGATCTGTGTTCCAGAGGGTTCTCTAGAGAAACAAAGCCAGGACACTTATGATTTTATATAGATGATAGATTTTGATGATGATATAGATATAGCTAGATATAGATGTGGATAGAGCCATACAGCCCGAGGGAATATAACAGCTAATTAACCCACACAGCAGTACAGAGAGCCCAGTCCAACTCACTTCCATATAAGTTAATATACTGGAAGTCCTTCAACTCACGAGGGCCGCTGGGCCCAAGGTCAAGGAAGCAGGCAGCTGAGTCTTCCCGAGAGCTATGCAGGCAGTCCAACCACAGGCAGCAAACAGCATGGTGGGTTACCAGCAGTCAGGAAGATGACAAGGTCTGACAGTCCTAAACTCGATGTATACACCAACAGCATGGTGAAGCAGGTCTCAAAGGAATCTCAAATTCTAGTGACATGATCCATAGGTTGGCAGTCCCACTGCCAGCTCAGGTAAGGCAGCTCAGGAGCTGAGGCAGAGAACTAGTAGCCACACCTGGCCTGAATACCAGAAAGCAAAAGAAAGAAATGTGGGGCTCCCTGAGTTATTTGTCTCCTTGCCCTCCAATCAAACTGCAACTTTATTAATCCGACATGTTCTAATTGGCCAGGTTGGTACAATAAACCAACCTATCACAGTCCACCCCTTGTTAATTTGGCACCTGTACCCAATTCTTTAGCCAGACATTAACGAAATCACACTTATACCTAACAAACATCTAACATACATGTAGATGAAAACACACTGAATCTAATTGTACATCATACAGAAACAAAGGAAAGATATGCAATAAAGAAAATAGACTGACAATCACAAGCCTCACTTTGACAATTGATCACATGGTTGTAACTGATAGCTAGAACTACCTTCTTCTAGTATCCATTCGGTATTACCTTTGTCCTTGGCCAGCACATCAGCTGGTGGTAGGCTTTTGCCTGATGGGGGGACCCTTTATTCCTGAGGAGTCTGGGTCATTAGACATCCTGTCAGAATTGGGTTGCTATAGTTTACCATTTACCTTAATCACAGGATATGATAGCATGAAGAGATGGCCTACAAGATCTCCTGAATTCCAGACATATTCTTCTTTATCTCCATTATGTAGCACCAGTCCAATTTTTCTTTAGTAGTTAGGATCAATCACACCACTCAGTACAATGGCATCCTTCCTGACCTGTTGATCCAAAGACATGAGAAGCCCAAAGTGGCCAGGGGGCATTCTTAGCTGCCAGTTCAACACTGACTGTGTCTCCAGGTAGGAGAGTTCCTTCCTTTGGGATCAGAACCTCCAGGCCTGATGCACATATAGTTGCTGGAACAGGAAGCCCAAATGCTGCAAGTGGATTACTAGCAGTAATGGTGAGTGGTGCCACTCCAGCTTCCACCCCTTGGGTCCTGGCTATTAGAGACACAGCACCATATATTGGTTTAGAGCATATACAGCCTCCTAGAGTACATTGTCCCAAATTGTTGCCACCTAGCTGGTGTGCTAATTGTGTCCTTAGGAAATCATTCCATCGTTCTACCAAGCCAGCTGCTTCAGGATGATGAGGGACATGATATGACCAGTGGATGCCATGGGCATCGGCCCATGGCCACACTTCATTTGCTGTGAAGTAAGATCCTTGATCTGAAGCAATGCTATATGAGATGCCATGCTGGTGAATGAGACATTCTATAAGTCCACAAATGGTAGTTTGAGCAGAAGTATTGCCTGCAGGGAAACAAATTCCATATCCAGTTGGTGTCTTTCCACTCAGAACAAAATGCTGCCCCCTCCATGACAGAAATGGTCCTGTGTAATCAACCTGTCACCAGGTTGCCAGTTGACTCTCCTAGGAATGGTCCCATATCTTGAACTTAATGTTGGTTTCTGCTGCTGGCAGATGAGGTGCTCAGCAGTGACAGTGGTCAAATCAGTCTTGGTGAGTGGAAGTGAGATAAAGGCAGCAATAAAGAGATGGTCAAGTCTGAACACTCAGACCCATGGACCTGGTTGACAGGAACTAGAGGAGAAGATGAGAGCAGGTTGACTGGTCTGAAGTTCATGACCTAGCACAAGGGGGCTAGGCTTGTTGAGAATTTGTAAGGGGACCATGGTCTAAAGGTGAGGTGACCAATGGACACCCTGGTGAGGCTAAGTGAGGCAGCCCACTTTGAATTGACAAGAACCCAACCAGGAGAAAAGCTATTTCAGCCTGTGCAGATTGCTTCTGACTTTTTGAATGGCCTGTCCTGATTTGACTTTGCTTATGGATGTGGACTTCATAAGTTTCCAACTGGAATGAAGATTCTTTATGTCAAAGATTATGATTGTCTCCTAAGAGCACTGGGTAGATGTAAATGGGTAGTATAGAAATTGGAAACCCAAAATGGGACAGATAAAGATGTGAAGTGGTTTACTTACAAACGTTCATAGGTTGGGGGATATATATTCATAGGATTATAGAATTAAGGTGTAAATGTTACTTAACTGCAATTGCTAGGCATAGGATATTTTTATTTTGCCACGCATCAAATATTATACTTAAATTAGGGTGGCATGTATTAATTGTATGCATTTTAGCTTTATCTTGTTATACAGATATGATTTTATTATTGTTTATCTGAAAAATGTACATGGCTAAAGAGTTATATGAAAGTGTCAAAATGACAAGGGATGGTCTGTGGTCGTTATATAATCTGGTGTCAATTTGGGACTTGAGAGGATTAAGAGAGAAGAGGTGGAGTCTAGTCTGTCAATCAGATCATAGCCAATGAAGCCTCTGTGGATATGGCCTTCTCCTGAGAATTCTGGGAATTCCAGGTTTCTTCTCCTTGAAGGCAGGAGACACCTCTCTTTCTGCTCACTCCTTTGGAAACTCTCTACTGACAAGGCAGACTTGATGTGAAACACCCCTGACAAGAAGTCACATGGACCTACCCTGATACAGCCCTGGGAACTGGAAGAGCCATGTGACGACCCCTGCCAATGCTGAGATGCTTCTCCCACCACTGACTTTGCACCTACTGGCCTGCAATCCTCCTGCATTCAGCATCGTTGCATCTATTTCATGAGTCTGAAAAGGATTTTATAGATTGGTATCGGACAGATGGGCTAATATTAGACTTATGGACTTGATCTGGATGGGGTTGGGACATTTTTTCAATATTCGATTGCTCTTGAGTATAAACCTCTTTCTTATTCACATATGAGTCTCCATGAATTTGTTTCTCTAGTCTACTCAGACTAACACAAAATCCAAAGTGTGTAAGACAAAGCTTTGTCTTTTTTGCCTCCAAGAAGCACTCCGGCCTTACTTCTTCCAACACAGATCACTTTGATCTTTTAGCAGTCCAATGTGCTTCAATAGTCTTCTCCAGCACCACAATCCAAATGCATTGCTTCTTCCCCAGTCTTCCTTATCCATGTCCACCTTCACATGCATGTGGTGCCCTGGAGATACCGTGGCTTGAGTCAGCCCCTCTCAGTCCTCAAGGTCATGTCCTTGCTCTTCAGTGCTCTAAAGAGGCCTTGTCTTCTAATCTCGTGACTTCTGCTTCTATGAGCGTTGATTTTGTCCAAGACAAAATCCTGGACAACTTCGACCTTTCTCCATTTATTATGATATTGCCTACCAGTCTAGTTGTGAGTATGTGGGTCTTCTTCACATTAAGTTTTAATCCATGTTGAAGGCAATATTCCTTGATCTTCATCACCAAGTGCTTCAATGCCTCCTCACTTTCTTTCTTTTTTTTTTTTGTGATTTACTTTGTAGATAATTTATTGTTAAATGAAGAAGTCACAAAGCAAAAGATGCCAGAAAGAGATCTTCCTAAATCGCTTTGGTCCAGGACTCTGCTGGCTCTCCCAGGACTAGAGGCAGAAGACCGCCAGACGACGGAAAAGGAGATCTGTGATTGAAAGGGACTTTCCTCTAAAAGTAGAAATCATCCTTCTTACAAGAAAAAGCATCATTTAAAAAAATAAAAAGATGGAGGACAAGCTTCCTAAGGAGCAAATGGCAGCTACACTTGTCTGTTTCTTTCTAACCTCACCGATGCCACCTGGCACACTCACATGAAGGCCCTGTAGAGTGTGTTCCGTGATCCACAGCTGCCCAAAAGCATTCCAGGGTGTCTTCCTGGCCTGCCGCATTCAGCAAAGTGAGACTTGGGGGGAGGGGAAAATGAGATGAGTGAATAACTTAATGACTCCTGCTTCTCCACCTTTGGTGCACCTGCACAACCACTCACCTCGACTTACCACTGTATTTCATTCTCTCCAGACCTGACCCTAACACAACCTCCTTAAGTTTAAAAAAAAAAATCACCATCACAAATCCACGTGAAGACATGGTTATTTATAGGAAAAGGCACAATCTCCCACATTTCCCTCTCCTGCCATTGATTGGGGCTGGGGGATGGGCGGGGTGCTACTATCTGGTTGGACTCATGGCCCTCTACGAGGGTCAGAGCCAGCCTGTGCTTCTTAGGGGTCCGAGTGGCTGCTTTAGGGAAAGGAGATCACCAGGCTTTTCTTCCGAGGCGCCTCTGGGTGAACTTGAACCAACAACCTTCCAGTTCGTGGCAGAGCCTACCAGCTTCCCCTGCCAGGACTCAGGCCATGCTGCCCGCCAGTGTCTGCAACTCCACCCAGTGCCGCTCTGCCATGCCGGCAAACAACAGGGGCTGCGCTTAACCCTCTTGAAAAATGACACTTTACATTCGAACACCAAGATGAGGAGACTGAGTAGCAAAATCCTTTTTGTTTTGAAAAAATCCACGTGGTGTCACGTGCTCCTCCAAGCACAGGAAGCACTGGTCGGGGCTCTGTGGTGGGGTGCCCCGGGAGACCAGAAGTCGACTCCTCACTTTCAACAAGCAAGTTATGTCATCTGCATAACCCAGTTTGTTAATAAGCCTTCCTCCAATCCTGATGCCACGCTCTTCTTCCTATCATCCAGCTTCTCTGATGATCTTCTCAGCGTACAGATTGAACAAGTAAGGATGCCTCTTGAATTGGTTGACCATAGTTAATGGTTAATGAGGATAGAATAATTTGGGAAACGATAGTAATTATCATTGCACAACAAAAGAATGTAATCAATGTCAATGGATTACACATGTAAAATTGCTATATTGATAAATATATCTAGTATATATTAAATATACATTCAAGAGTTATTCAATGGTATTGAAATATTAGCCTTAAGCCCTAGGGTGATGATTTTTAATGCTCTCTGACATACACTGTAAGGACGTCTCTAAAATGAACCAAAGACATATATAAACCATAGATATATAAATGGATTTCTAGCCCCAAACTAAAGTTCACATAGAAGAAACATGCAGCCTGTGTGATTCCAAGACCGTAAATAATAAAATCCAAATTCAAAGGAGAGAAGGGTATCAATGCTTAAATTGTGAACCCCTGGTTTGCAGAAGGCTGTGAGTGACAACAGAAGCCCAAAATCCATTTGCCAGGTCCTCACCTGGACGAAGAGTCCAGTGAATCCCCTCTGACAATAGTTGAGGAATGTGAACAGCCTTCTTATCAGACCAAGAGCATTGTAATGTTGCTTATAGCACATATAGTTGGGTTAAATTTAACATCCCATCATGTGATCTCTCTTTTGACCCATTTTAAAACTGCTTTTGTTTAAAAAATAAAAAAGGAATTAAGGATAAATATACATGGATTAGGTCTCTGGTGAATCCCCTCTGTCCTGTAGGGACACTATGTGTCAGAATCAACTCAATAGCGCAAAGCTTGAGCTTTGAGTTTAGGGAGCTCTGGTGGCATAGTGGGTTTATGCACTGGACTGTGAACCCTAAGGTCAGCAGTTCAAGCCACAAGAAATGTGCATACCCTTGATATCATGCAGAGGCATTGGAAAGTGGATTATCAGTTTAAAATTTAACATCTTGTCATTTGATCTGCCTTTGACCCATTCTAAATTTGTTCTAATTTTTAATATTTTCCCATTTTTTTCCAACAGAGGTTTTCCTCTGGTTTTTTTTGTTATTGTTGATGGAGTTTCGTTGTTCTTTCATATTTTCCTGTATATGAAATCCAGGATAGGTAAATCTATAGAGACAAGGCTAGTTCCTTGATGGTATGTCAAGAGAGGTTGGGAAAATGGGGAGCTAATAACAAGGAGTGCAAGAAGGAAGAAAATGCTCTAAAACTGATTGTGGTGATGGTTGTACAACTCTTCTTGGTTTGATGGAATTCTATTATATATTAATTTGTGCCAGTCATATGCTTATGTTAATTTCAAGATTGAGATGTAGGGGTGGAGTCTAGCCTGTTAATCTGGAGCTAGCCATTGAGTAGTCAATGAGGCCTCTGTGTGGGCATGGCTTTTTCCTGAGACTCCTGGGAAATCTCACGATATTTCCCTCTTGAAGATGAGAAACTATCTTCCCCAGTTGTTGGGAGTTAGTCTCAGAGACAACGAACTACAGAGAAGACAAGATGGCAGCGTCCGAGGAGCTGGACGAGTGTGAGGAGAAACCACATGGCCTTACCCTGATGGGACCAGACCTCTGAAGCTGGAAAAACCACGTGGAGACCCCTACAAATGCTGAGTTGCTTCTATCATTGGATGCTGCTGATGGACCCTGAGCCCTGGAAGCTAGAAGCCCTGGGGAGACTCCAGCCGGCGCCAGGACTCTGCACCCACTGACCTGTGATTTCGTGAGTCGGAAGGAGACTTTATAGACTGATATTGGGCATATGGGTTAATATCAGAATTATGACTTTGAACTGGACTGGGTTGGGATGCTTTCTCAATGTCCCATTCCTCTTGTATATAAACCTTTTCCTTCTATCCATATGTGAGTCTATGTATTTGTTCTTCTAGTTTACCCGGACTAACACGTAATTATATGCCAAAATTTTTTTAATCTGATTCTCTAAACAAGAGGTCAAGACAGCCTGTTTTGCAGGCACAAGTTGGGGAGGTGATCTTTTGGAACAAGCTATCTGGTTCTAGATTGTTCTCTTTGTTTGAAGGGGTGAACCCAGATTCCAGGTGTGGCTATTAGGGAGTTCTGTCCTTCACATCGATGAGCCCTGGTGACATATCGGGCTTTGAATTCAGCTGCTAGCCCCAACATCAATATTTTGAAACCACTCTCCACGCTGAGGGTGTTTTCCACTCCCATAAAGATTTACAGTCTCAGAAATTTACAGTTTCACATTGTCCTGTAGGGTCACTATGTGTCAGAATCAGCTCAATAGCGTGAAGTCTGAGCTTCGCGTTTAAGAAGCCCTGGTGGCAGAGTGGGTTTATGCACCGGGCTGCCAACCCTCAGGTCAGCAGTTCAAACCCCCGGTCACTACATAGGAGAAAGATGAAGCTTTCTCAACACCCATAAAGGTTTCTATTCTAGGAAACCCACAGGCACAGTTCAGGTCCATCCTCTGAGGCCATAATGATCAGAATGGACTCAGTGGCAGTAAAGGTTTTTTATGTTTGTGTGTTTTATAATTCAATATTGTGCTGGAGGTCTTAGTGAGAGCCATTGGGCAAGAAAAGAAAATTAAGGGCTTCCAAATTGGTAATGAAGAAATAAAACTTACTGATTCTCTACAGAGAAAATACCAAATACTTGATAAGAACATTATTGGAACACATTAAAAGATTTGGTCAAGTAGCAAAGCGCACAATCGACAAACAAAAATCCTTAGCATTTCCTCTGACTGACAAAGAGCGCTCTGAGAAGAAAATCAAGAAAATAATGCCATTTATAAGGCCCACTCAAAGTTTTAAATTCTAGGGATAAATCTAAGCAGAGAATCAAAAGGCCTATAGAAAGAAAACTACAAAATGCTACTATAAGAAATCAAAGGAGCTCTACAAAAGTGGAAGAATAAACCAGACTCATAGATAGAAATGCTTTCTCTGTGTGTATAAAATGTCAATACTACCGAAGCAAGCTACAGATGTAATGTGATTCTTATCCAGATTCCAACACTATTGTTTAAAGAGATGAAAAAAACTGATCACCAACTTTATATGGAAAGGAGAGAGAGGCCAAATAAGCAAACCACAACCAAAAAAGGACAAAGTAGAAGACTTCTCACTTCCTGATCTCAAAAGCTACGACACAGATAGAGAATATTTGTATACATGTATTTACCTTGGCTGCAAATATATCCATGAATGTGGTAAAACATGCCTATACATGTTACAAAAACTTCTTAGACATAATCAGGCACCTTGAGAGAATGAATTTCTAGGCCTGGGGATCAGGGCCACAATCTCAGGGAATGCCAAGGTCAACGGTATGATGTAGTTCACAAGGACAATGTTCTAGACTCTACTCTGGTGAGTAGTGTGGCATCTTAAAACCTTGTGAGGAACCATTTGTTGGTCTCTTCCCATCTGGAAGAAAGAAGAACAGTGAAAGTCAGAAGACATCTGAAAACAATTAGTCCGGTGGACTAAGGGAGCACACAAACCTCACTCTCTGCGACCCTGAGACCATCAGAGTGAGAAGACGTCTGTCTGTCACTTCCAACTGCTGTGAAAGGGATCCCATAAGAACATCCTTGATACCGAGAGATAATAATATGGAACAAAACTCAAAATCATTCTAAAGCTTACTTTTTAAAGATAGAGACTGGTGGAAATCCCAAGATTGCGTATGACCCTTTATGGCAGTTTCATAATTTCGTATGATCTTGATAAATAAAGTGCAGGGGTGGAGTCAACCTGTCAATCAGGTCACAGCCTGAAGGTGCCTCCTTGTGGGTGTGGTCTTTTCAAAAGGTAGGTCTTGGGAACCTCCCCACCTCTCTCTGCCTCCACCTTGCTCTTGAAGAGTCACGCTAGGAGCTGCCAGAGCCCTGTGGTGCCCTCACCACCATCGGATCCACCCAACTTTGCACCCTCCAGCCCGTGATGCTCCTGCATTCTGTATCACTGCATGTGGCCGCTGTAGTCTGAAGAGGGACTTATGGACTAGCATTTGGACTTATGGACTTAGCTGGGATGTTTGTTTGATAGATGATTATTCCTTAATGTAAAGTTTTCTCTAGTCAACTCAGCATCAATGAAGTCAAGCATCAATGAAGCCAATCCCATGGTTCAACTTCCAGTCAACCAATAAACATGCCTCCAAAGGGAAAGAAGCTCTAGGGAGGTACACACACTCACCATGCGCAGTCATTTGAAATGAAAGGGCAGCCTTTACCCAAAAACAAACTCCAGAAGATAGGAACAAAGGAAGACACCACACAGGGACTAATAAGTGAAACAAGTGAAATTATATTGTGGGGATTACAGTCAATGAGATGAAACAAAATTATGGGCTCCTGATTGCTGGAAAGCTGATCTGCTCTGGAAACTTTCTTCCCATTCCCTATAGGAAATTATAAATAAATAATTAAGATAAATACAACAGAAGTAAAAGCACAATCACATATTTAATCCTGCAATAATTCCGGTCATAATAATCTCCATAAATAAACACTCAAGGTAAAGAGAAGTAGGAACATGAATGGAAATGCATTCAAGACTTAAGTTTGATGGAGGATGTTTCTACATATGCATTTACCTTGCTGCACAGATATACAGGGATATAGTACAGCCGTCAGGGGCTATAGTCTGACAACTTCTTAGCCTTAAGCAAACACCTTGAGGGTCACTATCCACTTGTAGACCACCAGGGGATTCGTCCTTGTCTGCTACTCTGGAAGATCGCCCGGGACTGGTCCACCTTGAGTGAGCCTGTTGAAATGCAATCATGGCGTCTTCCGGCTTCACAGCAACACGCAGGTCATGGCTGGACAACTAAATATTAGACAGGCTGTGGCTAGGGCCCTCCTTTGATCACACTGTTATCACTTGTGCTTCCTCTTTCTTATCATGATTCTCAGATAGCTATCTTTCTAATAACCACAGGTACCTTACTTCTCTATGAAGACTGTAAATCTGTCTTGGTGGGACTCTATCACCAGGACCCAGTACGTTAAATAAATATCTGCTAAATTAAAGGATTTTTGTCAGAGTGTTTTCTAGAATCTAAATTTGATAACATAAGACGAGCTCTCTAGCCTGTTTCAGCCTGTTTGTTCACGTATAAAATGGGGTCTAACCCAATGCCGACCTCATGGGGCAGTTCCAAGTTCTGAACTAGGTATGTCGGTGATGATCGTAACCATTGATTAATTTCTGACTGAAAAGGAGGAAAGACTTAATACTCACATCAGTCGGTTTTGAGATTATTATTCTACTCTTTCTGATTCTGAGTGTAGTAAGTTTTTTAAAATACTTTTATAAATATTATAAGTAAAATGATATTTGGGAGTTTTAAACCAATATGCATTTTCAAGTCGTTGCTTTTGTGAGTAAGATAATGGCATCCTCACATTAGAAGGCCCTGAATAACATGAGAGAAAAATATGGAACAAAATTCAAAGTCATTTAAAAAAAGATTAGACTTACTGGATCAGCTAAAGTAAGACACTCTAGATCTGGGAAGGAACTCACCTCCTGGCTCAGTTTTCAGTCAAACAATGGACAGATCTATAAAAGGAACCGGTGCATTGGGGACATTTACACATCATTTCAGAGCAAAGGGGCAGTATTTGCCCAGGGACAAAATTCAGAAGGAGACAGGAGGAACGGAAACAGAAAGCACAAGGAGGAAGTAGGATAAGTGATGCTACGTTGTGGGGATTGCGAAGCATGAGACGAAACAAATGTGTATGGATTGTGGGATGGAAAACTGATCAGCCTGCAAACCTTCACCCCGTCACACACACCAGTCTCTCTGTCACACACACACACACACACACACACACACACACACAGAGCCAAAGAGAGTTGTATCCCACTGCTCTGTGCCAGCGACTTAGAAAGGAGGGTCAAGCTGCTTTCTCTCCCTGGCACAGCTCATGTCTGGCAGGGGAGGGGGTGGTAGTTGAGAAAAACCCCGGTTGGACACACACTCTGCGGAGCCCAGGCAGTTGGGTTGCAGGTGTTTTCCACAGCCACCTTCAGGCTTTGTCAGATTCTTCTTGCTTCATCCTTCTGGGAAGAAGTCGGGCCCCATTCTCTCCTCAACCAACCCAGATGGCTGCCGCCTCTTTGAACATTTCCAAGTGACGTCGAGCCCTGCAGGCCTAGAGGCCCCTCCACACTTCCTGTGTGGGGTTCAGAAGCCCGTCTCCCTCCCAGTCTTGGGTGCCTGCTTCGGAAAATGGTGAGTCTCGCTCACATAGAGCCTCCCTCTTCATCCTAGCGTGGGGAGCGGTGGTCCCGGGAATTTCCATCTCCAGCAGACGTCTTGAAGAAGCCCTCGGGTTTGTCTTTCAGGAGTCGTAAGCCTACTCTCCACCGCCGTCTTCGGGAACCTACGTGTTCTGTGAGAGCAGGATGCAGTCTGGCGCTGCCTGGGTGGTCCTGGGGCTCATCCTCCTATCGGGTGAGTAGCTGGCATAGAGACTGGCAGGCTCACGGCCCCACCCGGGCTGCCCAGTGACATTGGAGAGCCTCACGCACTAGAAAGTGTAAGGGACCCTGTATGTGCGCCAGGTGTCCCACAGATAAGCGTGGGGCACGGCCACAGAAAAGAAGTTGGCATGATGGTGTCTGTTGAAAAAGAAGAGGCCTCGCTGCCTGCAAAACACGCTTGTTCCATCATCAGGCCCTGAGGGATAAGCACAGAAGTACCAAACCCTGTCCTTTGTCTGGGGGAGACAAGGTGCAGGACAAGCAGTTGAGCCCTAACTGTGTGCAACGTAGGGCACAGTGAGGATCTTTGAAGCAATAAAACCTCTCATCATGTTCCGTCTTTTACAATTGATCGAGAGCTTTTGACCGGCAAAGTGAAACATAAAGTGATAGATAGCAGAGATCACCTCTATCTCTCATTGAGAACAATAATACCAAAAAAAAAAAAAAAGTTTTTAAACAACCATGCCTAATAGTCAAGAAAAATACTTTGCATGGGTTAGCTAAGTGCACCATTACCTCCACCTTGAAAAATAGGCATTATGACCCCTATTTTATAGACAAAGATGCTGAATTGTTTGTGCAAGTCCATACAGCCGGAAGCTGCTGAAACTGGTCTGGAGAGCCAGGCCCTTCTGTCCACAAGACCTGGGTATTTACAAACTGCCCTGGGTCACAACGGCTCATGGTGGGTTTGTTTCAGAGAACTAGAAAGATGCTATAGGAACCGGGGTTCTTATCACAGAACCACCGCCATGATGCCTCCACTTCCTGCTTCATCTTCAGAAGTCTGTTTCAACTAGAAGCAGGGGTCTTCAAACTACAGCCCGCGGGCCACATGCAGCCCGCCCAGGACATTGATCCGGCCCGCCGGGTGTTTTTGCCACCGCTGACTGTCCCATTCAGCAGCCGACTCAATCCGAGGCCCGCAGTGAATTTGTTCATCGTTTGTTGCTGTTGTTTGTTAACGCTAGTCCAGCCCGCCAATGGTCTGAAGGACAGTGAACTGGTGCCCTGTGTAAAAAGTTTGAGGAGTCCGAGAGTCTCAACCTTGACTGCACGCACCAGTCAATCCCCAGGGAGCTTGTTAGAATGCAGCTTCTGCCCCAGCAGCTCTGAAAACTAGCTGAGCATTTCCAGCAAGCTCCGCAGTAACGCTGTCCTGCTGGTCTTCGGAACGCATTTCGCGAAGTGAGGAGCAGAGTGAAGAGAGTGGTCGGGTCCTGTCCTAGAGGCCTACAATACAAACTACACCTGTTCTTTTCTAAAAAGGGGGCTATCGAAGACTTGATCCCTGGTGGCGTTTTCGTATGATTCCCGGTGGGGCTACTAACTGCAAAGTCAGCAGTTCGAAACCGCCAGGCGCGCTTCAGGGAAAAGATGAGGCTTCCAACTCCTATAAAAAGTTGCAGTCTCCAGAAGTCGGGGCTCGGCACCTCATCAGACTCCACTGGAAAGCGCTCATAGGGGTCAGTAGACAGGCCTGGAGCTATCTCTCATTTTGTCGTTGCTGTTGTTGCTGTTGATTTCTTGTGCCCTTCATCTATCTTTACAAGATAGGCAGGACAAACAATCCTGAGGAGAAAGCAACAGGACCAGTGGTCCTAGCCCCCAGGGGGAAGAGGGGAGCCACATGGGAAAGGAGAGGGCGGGGCGGGGGAACCAACAAACTCAGGGACAAGAGAACAAAAGATCTAAAATTGATGGCAAGGCGTGGGTATAATGCCTGGTCGGGGCTTGATCAGCGCAATGTATCCAAGAGAATCTACTGAGAGCTGAATGGAGGGTGAGCATAAGAGGACAGGAGTAAAGGGAAAGGAAGTAGAGGAAAGAAGTAGGAGACGAAAGGTACTTACAGGAGTATAGTTACGGGCATGTCTATATGTACCTAATAGTCAAGCATAAGCCAACCCAATTATTAACTGAGGCACCTAATTTTACCATTAGGTAAAACTGCGTTAAAAAGGCGCTGAACACGTCTGGGGTCTTAAAGGCTTGAAGATAAACAAGCAGCCATCTAGCTGA
This sequence comes from Nesogale talazaci, assembly GCA_004026705.1. Classification (NCBI taxonomy): domain Eukaryota; kingdom Metazoa; phylum Chordata; class Mammalia; order Afrosoricida; family Tenrecidae; genus Nesogale; species Nesogale talazaci. The sequence continues at coordinate 66,330 of PVJH01008821.1, read as the reverse complement.
GAACCAACAAAGTCTACATGTTAGAAGCACACCAGGCCACGTGATCATGAGGTGTTGATGGGATCAGGTCTCAGGCATCAACGACTCAGAGCAAAAAAATCATGTAATGGTGGGTGAGGGGTCGGGAGTACGGAGTAGAGGCCCAAAGCCAATCTATAAGCAAAGAACATCCCCTTACAGAAGGGTCGTGGGGAGAAGATGGGCCAGTCAGGGTGCAGTATAGCATGGATGTAACATACACCTTTCCTCTGGTTCTTTAATGCTTCCTCCCCACCATTATCTTGACCTTAAAAATCTGGCTAGACCAGAGCATACACATGGGTACAGATAAGAGCTGGAAACACGGGAAATACAGGACAGGGAAACTTCTCGGAACCAATATTGAGAGTAGTCATACCAGGAGGGGAAGACGTAGGGGAGGGAGAAAGGAGGAACCAATCACAATGATCTATCTATAACCCCCTCCCGGGGGGATGGACAACAGACAAGGGAGGAAAGGGAAGCATCGGACAGTATAAGACATGAAAAAGTAATAATAATTTATAAATTATCAAGGGTTCCTGAGGGTGGGAGGAAAAGTAGGGAGCTGATACCAAGACTCAAACAGAAAGAAAATATTTTGGAAATGATGATGGCAACAGTGTACAAATGTGCTTGAGACAATGGATGTATGTGTCTGATGCAAGAGTTGGATGGATGAATGTAAGAGTTGTATGAGTCCCAAAGAAGATGATTTTTTAATGTGCTGAAAAACTCAGCTTATACACAAATATTACAGTAAATATATTAATTTAGAGTGAACGTGATAGAGACCAATGTACATATATTTATATGTTAAGTATTAAGATAGCAGAGGCTTCTATTCAAGGCCTCCCTAAGCACAAGAACACTTTGTTCTAATAACCTGGCACTCTTTGATATTCACCTTCTCTGTATGATCACAGAAGGCAAACCGGGTACATAAGCAAATGTAGTGAAGAGAGCAGATGGTGCCTGGCTATCAAAAGATACAGCATCTGGAGTCTTAGAGGCTTGAAGTTAAACAAGCAGCCATCTAGCAAGGAAGCATGGAAGAAGCACACCAGCCTGTGATCATGAGGTATTGACAGGATCAGGTTTCAAAAGACCCAAAGCAAACAATTATATCTACATGAAAGAGGGGAGTTGAAGTGGAGACCCAAAACCCATCTTTAGACAATTGGACATAACACACCCCAGAAGGGCTACAAGGAAGGAATGATTCAAACAGGATACAGCATAGCACTGACGAAACATGCATCAGTCCTCTAGTTCCTGATCCAGCTGGACCAGAGTGCACATATTGGTACAGATATGAGCTCTCAACACATGGAATTCGGGACAGATAAAACCCTCGGGAACAGTAGTGGGAATTGTGATACAATGAGGGTAAGGGGAAGTTGGGGGTGGTGGGAGGGGGGAAGAGGGGGAACCCTTCACAAGATTGAATATATTGCCCACCTCTCAGGGGGACAGATAACAGAAATGTGTGAAGGGAGACAACAGACAGTGTAAGACCCAAAATAACAACAAGAATATCAAATTGATCAAGGATTCATGAGGGTAGGAGGATAAAGGAGGAGGGGTGGGTGTGAAGAGGAGCTGATACCATGGACTCAAGTAGAGAGAAAATACTGTGGGCATGTAGATGGCAGCATATGTACAAGTGTGCTTGATACACGTGAATGACGGATGGTTATAATAAAGCGTTGCCATCTCAGAAAGGCACCGGTCCAGGTCTACCCTGCCCTGTGCAGTCCTGGGAGTTGTACCCACTCCATGGTGGGGAGGTTGGTTTGGTCTTTACCAAAGATGTGAGATTCCAGCTGTCCCCTAGAAATTTGGCATCGTGAGAAGGAGCCTAATTTGCTCTCTTCCCCAGTGTAGAAGTGATGGGTCCCAGGGAGGTACAGGTCAATAGAAAACTTTGCGTGTGCACCAAGCACACAGGTCGTGACAACACATCTGACTTATTGCTACCTCCCTTAAAAGGAGACTTTTCAGAGCTTCATGAAAGCGCGATCAAGGTTTTCTAGGCAGGTTTTCTAGTCAATGAGTAATTGGGGCATCAAATATTTCCACTTCTGTCCCAAGCACAACATAGATGGAACAAATGAACCCGGAGCCGCAGGAGCCAGAGATGGAAAAAGAACACCCCCCACCCCTATCGGACCCAAAGGAGAGCAACTCTTTCCTCCACACTCAGAGATCAAGTTTTTTAAATGAAAGCTTGGCTGTAAAATTCTTCTGCCATTTCTTGACTTGCCAAAAAAAAAAAAACCCAACTTTTTAAACTCTTGTTTGTCCAGAATCATTGTGTGATTGCATTTAATGCTAAAGGTTTCCTTGCTGGGTCTCTGTTCAGAATTAGCCAAGAGTCCCTGGAATGCCCTTTCTCTGGTGGTAGGAATGCCTGTGACGGACGCATCAGGGTCCCACAGCCATGGGGGCGGAGCGGGGGGAGGAAGGAGTGAGCTACTCCCCAGGGTCCCACCGAAAACGTGACTCAGCTTCTGTTTGACGAGGCCAGATGAAGACGGGACTTTTCCACAAGTATATACTCCAAAATATTAAGCAAACTATTTAGCAGCATTTGGTGTGGAAGTTAAATTAGCTGTTCTCCCTGAAGCTCCCAGTTATCTGAGACCTTTGTGTGTCTCACAATAGAGCTGACTCCCCAGCTGTTAGGATGATGGTTCCCTTCCCTTGAAGCCTGTGGGCGGAGTCACATGCTGTTGTTAATGATCTCTAGTGGCACCTGTTTAGCCACACCCAGGAGTCTGGGGTCTGGTCTTGTCACATGGGACCTGATACTTCTCTTTCCTATAACATGTGCATATGTCAGGACCCCTTCCTGTGATGTACGTATGTCCTTGCCTGTAATTGGGGGCCTGGCGTGGCTCCAGAGGATATATAAGGATGGGACATAGGATAGAGGCTCTCTCTCTCTCTCTCCTGGCTCTCTCCTGCCCCTGAGCTCTTGGCTCCTCTCCCTCATCATGTAATCCCTTCCTCTGCTATCTCTCCACGTGGACCACCAAGCGGGGCGGAGGTGAGCATGTGACCCTGATGTGAAATGTGTCTGACTCGTATTGTTTCTCTCTCTCTCATGCTCTCTATAGCCTTGTTATGATAAATAATAATTATTGCTGTACAACTGCCTATTGAATCTTTGATGTATGTATGTATCAGAAACTGGCCTCTTCTGATACTGCATTTATTAACTACTTTTTCTTATTCTTTCTTTTCTAGGTGGTGCTTGGGGGCAGTCAGGTAAGAGTCTCTTTGCCTCCTTTTTATGAAATCAGCATTCTTTGTGTGGCTGAGGGGGGTGCTCGGGGCTCGTTGGCTAGGGCTCCCACAGAGTAGCCCCTAAACAGGTAAAAAGATTCTGCAATCTCTTCCTTTGTCTTGTCCCTGTAAGGCGAGAGGGATGTTCAGTCAGGAATAGGAGTTCACCAGAGACCTTGTAAGAATAGCAAGGCTTAACGTTTCAAAGGGGACACATGTGGGGACAATTAAGTTTGAAAGGTCAACAGCTTTTGCTCGTTTGCATGTCGTGTGTGACGTGAGCTTGTGCAGAGAGAGGGGTTGTGTGACTGGAATGGATGTCTTGGGGGTACACGTGGTAAGTGTACAAGTGCTGCATACCTCTGGGGCACCACTAGGGGTGCCGTCCACGTCTCGGTATGTGTGTACATGCCATGTGGACCGTAGGAATAGTGTCAGGGGTGACTCAGAATCGAAAGCCTCCCTGTTCCATCTACTCCCTCGACCTGATGGAACCAACTTCACATTCAAAGGCAACCCCTGGACCTGTCCACATTCTATGGGAGGTCGATTTTTGTCAAGGGACACCAATGCAATGTAGCCTCCAGAACTCAAACAACCTTCATCGAGCACAGCGGGGAATCTGAGGAGCCTCTGTGTTCTGAAGGATAGGAGAACTGCCTTAGCTCGTGGGAGCGGGGTCTAAGCTCAGGAGATGATAAGACTGTTGCTAACGGTTTCTTGTCCTTTCCTTTTCAGATGGCGAAGAAACTGGTAAGAGGTTTTTCTCTTTACACTGTCTCTTTTGCCATGTGGAGCGAAATGGTCGGGGAGTACAATGGGATTGAAAACCAGAGCTAGTGGAGAAAACTCCCAGCTGCCTCTCGGGAGGCTCTCAGGAGATGTGCGGCTGCATGTGTAGCAAGCTGCCATGTCCGCTTGGAGCTGCGTGTGACTGTGAGAGGCCTGGCACGTCTCCTTGAGCACGTGACGAGAGGCCCAGGCGGAGGCCACCACACGTTTTTTTGTGTGACGGATGGGTTCCTTGAAGGCAGAGAGAGCATCTGAGTACAGACCCAGGGCCAGGCACGCACTGGGTGCTCGAGGAAGATTTTTGAGTGACCACGTCCATGACCAGGTGGATGCCCTGGCTGGTTCTCTCCCCTGCAGAAGCTGGTGGTCTCGGAGGAGAAGCAGGACCGTCGCAGTACTGTGCGTCAGGGGTGCACACACAGTCCGCTAATGTATGCGGAGAAGCCTGGGCCACTCTGCAGAGGGGGGCTGACTAGTGTCCCCCGGGGAAGTGAGGCCCGTGATGAGCTCTGTAGAACGAACTGATCTTCTAGGGAAGGGGGGATACTTAGGCAGAGGAGGGAAGACTGAGTGGCACCAGGTGAGGAATCTAACTCTGAAGCGTTTGAACTTGGTCTGAAGTCCTGGTCGGCTGGGCATCTTGGGAATCTTTACGTAATAGTGTCTAGTGCGTTCGAGTGGCTATGAAGATAGGATGGGTAATGACCCGCACACATTCGGCACCTCAAATGTTGGACTTGTTTCTGGGCATGTTGGGCTTGCCGGTTCCCCAAAATGGTTCTAGTCTATGGACTCTAGTCCTTGAGAAACAGAAACAGATAGCATGGACCATTCTTTCCTCGGCTCTCCTACTCTCCTGTACTAGCTAGCCTAGTAGAGGATGGCGTGCAGACTGGCTAAATGTCCAGGTCGAGTGATATGCCACATGGTATCCTTTGCCCTAAAGATATGTTTGACACGACCCTGCAATTTCCCCCCAAGCTTCATTCCGCTTTTATCAGGAGATGAATAGCGAGCAGTTCCAATGTGCCATCATCAAAAGGGCCAGAAATAAAGATTACGATATACTAGATAAAGAGGCCTGGGCTCTGTCTGACTGCTCACCCCCGGTCAGCGAGGTGAGCCCGCCAGCCACTCTGGAAGATGAGCCTTTCTGCTCCCATGAAGATTGATAGCCTAAGAGCCCACAGGAAAAAGTCCCCTCTGTCTTACAGGGTGGCTGTGAGTCATCATCAACTGACTGGTTGTGAGGTGGTGCAGTAGATAGAGATTTGAATGGTACCTGTGCACAAGAACTCTTAAAAGAGAGGGGTTTTTTTTCATGTTTTTATAAAGAAGCTAGGAGTCAACCTCATCTCCTAAATATTTATCATGAATGAGCTAATGATTTCTATATAATAAAATGTGTGCTGAAATGCTTATTGCATCATTTGAAGAGGAAAATGCTAGATGTTCAAAATATTTATGACAACACTATGAAGTCTTGTCCTTTGGGCACTCTCAATTGCCCTGGCATCCTTTTCTATTTTCTCTTCTCTCTCCCATGTTTCTCAAGCTGCCTTCTGGGTTTGCAGGAGGCAATGAGTCTGTGTATATCGCATGGCCTCCCATACCAAAAAGAAAAACCCACTGCCACCCTATCAGCTCGAACTCATAAAGACCGTTTGGATGGAGCAAAACTTCTCTGGGTTCTCAGACCTTTAAACCTGTTACAGTGCCACTATGGATCCACATACAAGTTCCCTGGGAAGTTCCTTAATACCTAATTCTTTTTGTCTTAATTCTTTTTTAAAATATTTGTTACCGGCTGAGCCCCAGTGGCGTAGTGGTTGTGTGTGGGACTGTGGCCCACTGGGATAGAGGTTCAATTCCAGCTCCACGGAGCAAAGGCTGGGCCTCCTACTCCCACCACCTGAGGGCAGTGATGCCCCCCCCCCAAAAAAATTTGCTACTTCTTTTGGTCTTGTCCTTAATTTGTGGATACGAATTCCTCTCATATTTAAAAGTACGGTGATAAATTCATAAATCGGCATAACTTAATAGAATGGAACACCATATCTAAGAAATGGTGTTGTGTGGCCTATCCAAAATAATGTTCTTAATCAGTGCCCCAAATAGACTCAGGATAGGCCTAAACCCCAAGACGCCAAGAAAAAAAAGTCTTTATTGTACTGTATAATTTATTAAAGGCCGTTAGAATGTTAGTCAATGCCAGGTATCCTCCAAAAGCTTGTGGGAAAAGTAGAATTAGAAGATGACACTTTATACAAACTTTTTGGTATAATATATATGTATATGTATGTGTGTATCTATATACATATATATATAGAGAGAGAGAGAGAGAGATTAAACCAAACTCATTGCCACCAAGTCTATTCTGATGCATAGTTCCCTGTAGGGCAGGGTGGGACTTCCCTGGTGTGTCTCTGTGACTATAAATCTTTTCTCTTTTTGTATAAGCTTACAATTTCTTCTTTTTTGTTTTTATTTCTTTATTCACTTTACTGGGAACTCTTACAGCCCTTATAACATTCCATATGCTAATTGTATCAAGCATATTTGTACATGTGTTGCCATGATGATTTTCAAAACATTTTTACTTGAGCCTTGGTATAAACAACTCTTTTATTCCCATCCTCCCCCACCTTCTGCCCTCGCAGATCCTTGATCAGTAATATATTGTCATAAGTACTTCCTATCTTACCCTGTCTGTTGTCTCCCTTCACCCACATTGCTGCTACTTCTCTCCTTGAAGGGCGGTGGAAGAAGCTACATCTCCAACCTTGGGATGGGTTCCCCTTTTATCCCCCTTCCCCTTCCCCAACCATGCCCCCACCCTCGTGACAGCGCCACTCCCAGCACTGTTGCCGAGGGATGTATGGGAACGGTCGATCTTGATGGGAGGCCAAGCCTCATCTGTGTCCCACAGAGCAGCTGATGAATAAGAAGGGCTGGCCTTGCAATGAGCATGACGTATCACGTAAGCCGGGACGCCACGGGGTTCTCTGGAAACCAGAGACGACAGATAATAAACATCCACACTGACTGGGCACTTCTTTATTCTGTGCACAGCCTACATGTTTCACTTGAATTGCCTCTTTTTGTTACACAAAAGGAAACGGAGACTTAGAAAACAAATAGTTCAATCACAGAATTATGTATCGATGTATGAAATTCTCGACCTCATGCCCTTAACCATCTTGAATTAGTATTTCTGGGTGTATAAAGACGCGCTGTAAGCACCCCTGTTTCTAAGCATAGGCATACAGACCCTGGTGGGGGCCTGTGTAAGCTCTGAAATGGACCTCTGTCCCAATGAAAGACAAGCTGGCTATTTTCCACACATTTTTTGTCGAAAAAATACACCAAGCAGGGTATCTACTTGGTTTGGGGTTGCTGTGTTTGTGAGTTCCAATTAATCTGGTATTCCTAAAAAGCATGAAAGCTTCAGCAACCTGCTTGTAAGTCAAACGATACCAGTTGTTTATTGTCAACTCTTAACCATTCGCTCTGGAGGCCTGGGGCTGTAGTGGTTACGCACTGGGCTGCGGCCTGAACGGTCAGCCGTCACTACCAGCAGCAGCCCCTCAGAAGAAAGACTGTATTTCCTACGCTCATAAACAGTTACAGTCTCAAAACCCACGGGGCCAGTCACAGCCCATGAGAATTGTCAGCCGGTGAGTCAGCCACTGGGGAATAATCTGTTTATCATGTGCACCGGCTCGGGTGCAGGGCTCCTGGAGTAGCTGAGTCTGTTTTCCATTGGAGCGGCACTCCAAGAGGGAACAAATTCACATGGTCTCGAGTCCCTGCTAGGTGCCACCCAACCCTCACCTTCTTTTTTTTGGGGGGGGGGGAGGGCGGGCATCACTGCTCTCCGGTGGTGGGAGCAGGAGGCCCAGTCCCACTGCTGGAATTGAACCTCCGTTCCAGTGGGCCGCAGTCCCGCGCACAACCACTACGCCACCGGGGCTCAGCCCCATAACCCATTTAAATCTCACCCCCCAAAAAACCTGGGCGGTGAGTGGCGTACTGCCATTTCCCTGACTGGGGGGAAAGAGCGAGAGAGTCGTGAAGAGGCTAAGTGATTTGGCTTTGCCTCGGCAGCCTGGGCACAGCTGAGGTTCAAACGGGGGGGGCTTCTGACTCTGAGCCCCAGGCATGGGCGCCGTAGCCAAATGGGAGAGGGCTGGCTCTGAGGGCCACGGTGGCCAGGCCCGGCATAGCTTCCTGCGGCCCAGTGTTCCAGACCAGACCTAGGTCCTCCCGGAAACAAGGATGTACCTCAGGGACCCTCATCCTGTCAAAACTGTCTGCTCGAGGGGCTCTGGCGAGACCCCCAAAGTATACTGGTGGATATTTGTGGATTTCAGCTGTCTGCACCACTGGTTTCTTCCTCTAACAGAAATCATGGAGATGGCGTAAAATCGCCCCTTAACCTGTGGAGACTCCTTCCACGTATTCAAGGGCAGGAACAAAGGAAAAAGTGCATGGAGCAATAACAACAGCTACAATTTAAGATGCTTGATCTCTCTTAAAAGGGACTGTACTGGTTTTCAGGGGGTAAAGTTTAATCTGAAATATGTAAGCCCAGCAGTTCAAAGAAGTGCCGGTCTTTATCTCTACAAAGACCCGTTCATTCTATCTAGAGCAGCGGTGTTCAACCTGCAGGTCGCAACCTCTTTGGGGGGTCGAACGACCCTTTCCCAGGGGTCGCCCAATTCATAACAGTAACAACATGACAGTGATGAAGTAGCAACGAACATAATGTTATGGTTGGAGGTCACCACCACGTGAGGAACTGTCTGACAAAAGGTGGCGGCAGGAGGAAGGTGGAGAACCCCTGATCTAGACTGTGGTCTGGCTCCTGCGGAGTAAGGCTCTGCAGTCTTTTTCTGAGGTAGGACCTGAAAATGTCAATGGATCTAGGGCTAGTCATCCCCACTGGTAGGTCCTCCATGGGATGCAGCTGAGTCACGTCTCTGAGCATACACTTGGGTGAGGCCTCATCTTTGAGGGTTGGGGTTTCCTGAAGGTTGGGGACCCTCTTTGGCAGTAACTATTCCCCTGAAAAAAGGTTGACTTGCAGAATGTGGGCTTAAACTAAGATAATTCTCTTACCAGTCTTGTCTCCTTTCGTTTTCAGCTGTGCCTTCACAGAAGGGTGAGTCGATCGACCTTTCATGTGTACCCTCCTGAGAACGAATGTCAGCGGGTGGAGATGAAGAAATGGGTTCAGAGAGATGATTCCTACCAGCAGTCCACTCCTAACCTCTGTTTAAAGAAGCTTCTAGGACTGAGCCCCAGTGGTTGAGTGCGGGACTACAGCCCACTGGGTTCAAATAATAGTAAATCCAGCAGCAGCTCTCCAGGAGCAAGGCTGGGCCTCCTACTTCCACCAGGGCAGTGATGCCCCCTCCAAAAAAGAAGCTTCCAAATAAGGACTTTTATATTTCACTCCCATCCCCCTCCATTTAAAACCCTGATGGCACCTCTAAAAAAATCATTTTACTGGGGATTCGTACAGCTCTTATGACAATCCATGCAGACAACCCTTGTGCCAAGCACATCTGTACACTTGTTGCCATCATCATTTTCAAAACATTTTCTTTCTACTTGAACCCTTAATATCAACTCCTCATTTTCCCCCTCCCTCATGAACCCTTACTCATTTATAAATTATTATTGTTTTTCATGTCTTACCCTGACCGATGTCTCCCTTCACCCACTTTTCTGTTGTCTGTCCCCCCCCAGGAGGGGGTTATAGGTAGATCCTTGTGATCGGTTTCCCCCTTTCTCCCCCGACCTTACCCTTCCCCTCCTGGTGTTGCTGGAGGCACCTTTAAAAAGGTTCTCTCGTGTCGCATGCTCCCTCTGTTCTACCCTCTACCCAGTGGCCTGGATTGGGTGGGTTCTTCTGTCACTGGTTGCCTTTCTCTAAAATCTTCCTGTTTTCTTCCTCTGATGTCCTATCTCCTCTTCTCGGCTGCTCCCCAGAATTTGAAGTCACCATCTGGGGAACCACAGTCAAGCTGACCTGCCCCGAGGATGAAAACTCTGGCATAAAGTGGGAGAAAGATGGCGTGCAACTTAAAGACCAAAATGAGAACCAGCTCGAGCTGGAGAACTTCTCCGAAATGGACAACAGTGGCTATTACACCTGCTACAAAAGCACACCGGATACGAAGCATTATCTCTACCTGAAAGCAAGAGGTAACGGGGTCTCCAAGGGGGAGGAGCATGTGAAAGGGTATTCCCAGTTATCTCCTAGAACCCATCCCACAGTTCCTCCCCGCATCCTCATGCTGCCTCCTATGCATAACCCTGAGCTTCGGCAGCCCCACTCAGTGTCCGTGTTTTGTGAGGTACAGATCAGACACCAAGGTGGGGCTGTCTGGGCACCCCGAGTCCACGTCAGACTTCATACAGCAGCCTCCCAAGAAACAGGACCGGGTCGTTTGCCCTGGTTGGCGCTCAGATTTTAGGACACCCTTGTGAGTCTAGCTGCTGCTTTATCCCGAGGAGTCAGAAGGAACAGGAGATGCCAAGCCACGGCAGTAAGATTCCATACACCACGGTGCAATAATAGTGCAATATGAGACAAACAACAATCCCCCTCCCTCCTGCCTAGCCTATCAAGTTCTTGCAGGGCTAACCCTGCAAAATAGGGCCGAACTGACCCAGAGGGCCCCCAAGGCGGCACATCTCTCCAGAAGCAGGTGCTTTGTCTTTCTCCCAAGAACCTTCTGACTTCGCATGGATTCTGTCTTTTGTTTAGCAGCGCTGCACCCCTGCACCCCCAGGGTATCATAAACTGGTGAATATCTGCGTTTACTGAAGGCTTATTTGACTGCAGACTCTGTGGCCCACACTCACTAAGCATGATTTCCTGTCGTTTTCTCACCAACCATGCCCATCAAGTCAGCCCCGTTTCATAGCTGAGGCAACAGGAGCCTTGGCACTGAGAACACGTTCCCGTTTTCACAGCTGCTCAGTCCACCGTTCAGCTCAGACTTGAGTGCAGAACTGTCAGGCTCCGGCCAGAGGCTCACCCCAAAGCCGCCCCAGTTGGCCCAGAGCTCGTGCTACAGACCTTGAGCCCAGGGCCCCGGCCATGGCGAGCGAGAGGGTGCTGAGGCTGCAAATGGCCTTCATGCCTGGTTCTCTCAGGGGGTTCTCCTTGCTCAACGGCGTCTCCCGTCCCTCCCTACCCCTGCCAGTGTGTGAGAACTGCATGGAGGTGGACCTCATGGCGGTGGTCGCCATCATCGTGGCGGACATCTGTTTCACTCTCGGCTTGCTGCTGATGGTTTACTACTGGAGCAAGAAAAGGAAAGCCAGGGCCGCGCCTGTGGGGCGAGGCGCAGCGGGTGCTGGCGGCCGGCCGAAGGGTAAGAATCGGGAGCTGGGTCTGAGGACATTCTCGCTAAGGGAGGCATCCAGCCTGGCCAGAGGGGCTTCTACAGAACATGCTGGGGAGGGGGTTGTGTCTCCGCTCACGTCTCTCCTTCCCAACCCACAAACGTGCCACGGAAGACCGTCGCTGTAGAGTTTCTTGGTGAAGAAATCTATGAGCCTTGAGCCTTCTTCAATGCTCTTCAGTGTTCTGGAGTAATCTGATTCCACTTGTGTGTAGAGACCTGGAGGCATTGGTTACCGCCTTTTCCATTCCCTTCCCTGATAGGGAGAAAGGAGGGGGTGACCTTGAGCTGAAAGTCACAACAAGGATGGGAGAAGAGTGTGGGGTGTCCAGCAGTTGGGATGAAGTGAAAAAGAGGGAGGGAACCAGTGGTGGGGACAAGGGTCACACACACAGAGAATGAGGGCTTGCCACCCTGGAGCTGGGTACCCTCATGGCAGCCATGATGTAAGATGGGTGTTATTTCTCTTTTTCAAAAATCAATTCAGTGGGAGCGCTGACAGATATCATAACATTCCATAGTTCGATCGCATCCAGCAGTATTGTACAACTGCTATCACAATCAGATTCTAAACATTTTCTTTCTTATTAAACTCTCCTCTATCCCTTCCCTCCCCCACCCTACTCCTCAGGAACCCTTATTTCTTTCAACTATGATGGGTTTTTTTGTTTGGGTTTGGCTTTTTGTCATAGCTTCCATAATCCAATATGTCAATTTACATAGATTTCTCTTGTAAGCTCCCATCAAGTGAGGGGATACAGTCATCAATGCCATCAGCTCCCTATCCCCACCCCCTCTCCTCTCCCCATACCCTAAGGAAACCATTAGTCCTGTTGCTGCTTCTGATGGGTTATCTATCTCGGCTTTCATGTACTGAACAATCTTAAATATACAAAGGGACATACACAGATCTAACATGATTAATGAGGTAAAACAAATAAAAACCATGATAGTAAGAGGAGGGAATTTTTTTTTTTTAGTTTTATTAGTTTTAGGCATCACTGGTCTCTGGTGGTCGTGGGAGCTACCCAGCCTTGCTGCTGCTGGATTTGAACCACCAAGCCTGTGGGCCGCAGTACCGCACTCAACCACTTAAGCCACCAGGGCTCAGCCCAAGGGGAGGGACTATTAAAGAACTAGAGAATAGATATGCGGTTCATCAGTGCTATACCACACCCTTCATTTATCATCCTTTCCATGTAGCCCTTTCTGAGAGGAACTGTCCAATTATCTTACAGATGGGTTTTGGTCTCCCCTTCACCCACACCCCTTCACATCTATTTGGTCACTTGGTTTTGACACCTTTTCCTCTTGACCCCTCGTGATCACAAAGTCTGTTGTGCTTCTTTCATGTGGTCATTACTGCTTCCCTGCTAGATAGACACTTGTTTAACTATAAGCCTTTAAGGCCCTAGACAATATATCTCTTAATAGCCAGGCACCATCCACTTTCTTCACCACATTTGCTTATGCACCCATTTTGTCTTCAGCGATTGTGTCAGGAAGGTGAATATCATACAATGCCACATAACTAGAACAAGCTGTACTTGTACCGGGGTAAGATTTAAGTAGAGCTCCAAGTCCATCTACTTCCTTGTTGTGTTTGCATATAAATATATATAAACAAGTACATATATATTTACATATTTTTTCTTCTTTCTTACTTTGTTCTTTCCTCATGCCCCACTATTGTGTTTACCCATCGTTCACCTCTCAGTAATTCCTCTCAGATACAACTCAATTGATCAAACACAAGAAAAGCTACACCCTCCTCACCATCAATTTTACTTTTTTCTTTTTGATTTTAGAGCCCCTATGATTCCCCTGTAACAGATGTTCCTTCTTGAAAACAAATCCCTTTCCCCTTCTCCTCCACAGGACAAAACAAGGAGAGGCCACCGCCAGTCCCCAATCCGGACTATGAGGTACTAAGAGGCCAAAAAGCGGGTACAGGGAGATCCTTCTCAGGGGGAAGGGAACAGATGGAACCATTCATCTCTCCTGCCCACGTCTTCAAAGCCCCTTACTCAGGGCTCCCCTGACATCCCACCACGTGCTCACCTGAGCCTCCTCCTGGTAGGGGAGGACCATCGAGCGGGCTACCCAGCTTCCGCACCTAGGGGAAGGAAGGGGCGGGGGTGGAGGGGAAGATACACTCCTCTTTCACTGACTTGGTCCCTAGTTGGGCAGGATGCAGCCTTAGAGAATGCCCTAGATATCAGCTCTCCTATAGAATTCTAAACTCGGGGCTGATGAGTCTATCGCCAGGCACCAGAACACTTGCATCTATGATTAAAATCTCAAAAATTTCATTCGTAGTGCTAAGCTTGTCACACATCCCATGTGCAGGCATGAGCGCACACATGCACACACAACACATACACACACACACACACACACACACACACACACGTGTGCACCGCCGGCCAACACAGCCCCTCGCCCAGGTCCCATTGGACTGCCTCTGGATTCAAAAGCTGCCCGGCTGATGTCTGGCATCGCAGGCTGCTAAGCCTTATGAATGTCACTCCTGGATCAATGCAACAGAGCCCCAGCCCCACCCGTGTGGTTGGTTCAGCCTTGTGAACGCAGTCACTGCCCTGACTGAGAGAAGCCCTGAGCGGCAGGCGGGTCTTTAGAGTCCGGATGGAGAGCCAGGAGAGCTGAGGCTCCTGGAAGGGGACCAACTCAGGCCTCCGACCTCTCAGTGCAAGGTCAAGGTTCCAACCTGCCTTCTGACCCCAAGGCCAAAGCTCTCTCCATTTCACTCAAGGTGTCCTTTAGAGACCCGTCCATCCCAGGAATGACCTCCCCCTGCCTCACTGACCACATTCTCTTCCATCCCAGCCCATCCGGAAAGGCCAGCGGGATGTGTACGCCGGCCTGAACCAGAGGAACGTCTAAGGACTCCCGAGGCTCCCTCGCCTCTCGCCACCCAGGTCTGGCCCCTCTCTGGGCGCCCTGTTCCCTGGACAGGTCTCAGCACCCCACAAGATCGTTATTCCCCTGCCTTGTGGGGAACTCCCTACAGCCTTCCCCCTACCTCCCGCTCCTCCCGGCCTTCTCTGTTGGTGTCCAGGCCTACAATACTGTCCCAGGAGGCATCAAGGCTCTCCCCACCCTACGCACCTGGCAGATCCTGCTGCCAGGATCACTCCTTTTCCTCCTCCTCCCCACCCAGCCCCGCGTCTATCCCTTCTCCCTGCCATGCTTCCTGGTCCCTCCATCCACCTTTCTATGCTCCAGGTCCATGGTGGAACTCTCTGGAGGTGGACGGCCCCCTTCACAGGGCCTGGCCCAAGACCATCCCCGGGTTTCCTCTCCTCAGTCTCCCCTCCAGGGACCTGGACCGTCACCTGCATCTCCCCCCGACAACGCTTAGCTCCTTGTCCGCTGAAAAGAAAAATAAATAAATAAATAAAGCGTCTGTGTCTGAAAGAGTGGTTGCCCATCTCTTTGGGGGGAGCTTCAGAGGCTGCCTTCCTTCCCAAAACACCTCAGCTCCTCCTTACCACCCCGCCCTGAGGCTTTAGCTCAATTCTTGATTCTGGTCCTTCGTGGAAGGACGACGGAGTGTCACGGCTGATGGGGGGTGGTGGTGAGGGGGGCAGGGCACGATGAGTAAGACCTAAAGGTCTCGCTTGGAGAGGGCACCTGAGAGCAAGTGTCTGACTAACTTCTCTCGAAGACAAACAGCAAACAGCAGAGGGGCCAGGGAGTGGCTGAGGGCAGTGGTTGGCTCAGAAAATCAGGACAGGTGGCCGTGCCCACAGAAGTGGAGGTGGAGGGAGTGGGGTGCGGGATGGGACACGGGCCTCCACGAGGGGCCGGGGAGCGTGACCAGCCTGGGCTGGGGGGAAGCGAGGAAGGAGGGGCGCGTCTGCAGGTATCACTCTCTTCACCCAAGAGACAGCAGCCTGAGCCGGAGGCTGGCTGCGGCTGCCTCCGCACACAGGATGTGGTCTACGCTCTCATGAGCAGGGGAGGGGTCGGCAGGAACCCAGAGACGGGGAGCTGCAGGAGGGGGGAGGGGGGCCTATGTCGCAGACTCCCACAGCACACCTCTGCGGGTGATGCACAGAGCTATGAGGTCCCATCTCAGTCCCAGAAGTCTCTCTTCTCTCCACACAGACCACACAGCTATTTATGTCTCTGACCACGACCAAACTGACACTCGTCGTCCCCACACTCTCCCCAGGGGCCTTTGGACCGTGTCCACATCTCTCTGCCAGCCCCCGCTCCCCTGAAGGGCAGGATGGTGCCCACCACTCCCTGGTCACCCATCCGTTTCCTGCCCTGTTCCTGTGGCTTATTTGCTTCAGGGCTCGTCCCTGGTTTGGAGATGTGTGCGGGCTCTCTGGTCTCTCCGCCTGCAGTCCATGCCCTGCCCCCAGTGGGCAGGGCTGAGTTAGAGTCTGCCTGCTGTCCCACGACATTTGATGGTGCCTAGCCCAGGGGGGCCGAGGCTCGGTGTGACTGTGTGCATTCACTTGGGGCCGGGAATGTGCTCGGCCCTTGACATCTGGCCATGGACTCCCCACACCAGCCTGACACAATGGGTGCTGTCCTTCCCATTTTACTCAGTCGGAGAGGAGTTACAGCACCCAATCAGTCATGGACTTCGCCGGAGTTAGCAGTCTCCAAGGCTCTGGGTGGCTGCTCTGTGTTAACCGTGCTCCGAAAGACCGTTGTCGATTTCCTGTTTCACGTGGCAGCAGCATGCACGTCTCCACTGCACATGAGATGCACAGGTCAGGACTCCAACGTCGGTCTTGTGCATGGAAGGCAAGAATCCCCCCGTTGGCTGGTCCTTCCAGGCCTGGTGTCATTGAGTTATTCGGACTCCAGTGACCCTTCTCCAGTGTGGAGCGGCCTCCTGGGGAAACAGACCGCTCCATGGGCCTCCCAAAGAGGGTTGGGGTGTTAGGAGATGTGAATCAACAGGCTCCGTCTGCCACACCTGCAGGGGTGCGCATGGCCAGGCTGTGCACTAAGCAGCAGCGTAAGAGCCAGTGATGTGGTTAAGCAGTTGCAAACAGTATCGCAGGTGTCCGGGCCTAGGGCCGGGGCATGCAGGGAGTTTGAAGAGGAGGAGAGACCGACTTCTGTGGGCCTGAAAGGAAAGGTTAAATAGCCTTGGGAAACCAGCAAGAAAGCCCTCCCTGCCGGAGGCAGGGTAGGAATTTAAGGCTGAAAGTCAAGCATGCCGCTCTCACGCCTCCAACCCACACCCACAGGCAAAGGAGCATGAAAAAAAAGGAGCTTGGGCACTTCCCATGTGCGGGCCTGACCCCAGGTCATAAACCGTCCCGTGGACTCCGACTCCCTCCATGTGTGCCAGCAGAGACTCGAGCTCCGTGAAGTTTGCAGTGTCTGACTTTTCAGAAGTAGGTCATCGGCGTTCTGTTTATTACTTTCTGAGACGCCTTTGGGACTCGACCCTTCAACCTTTCCGTGAGCAGCCAAGCACATTAACTGCTACTCCCCTTAAGAATGACAATCTCAGAAACCTCCCAGGGACAGTCCCACCCTGTCTTGGGGGGGGGTCTGTGTGAGTCAACATGGACTCAAAGGCTGTGAGTTACCTCTAAATCACCTTTCCTTTCCTCTGCACAAGTGTCTGGTATCCCTTCTCTTTCCCCATATTCTCAAACGACCCTGTGTGGTCGGGGGCCTGCATGTCCCTGCCGCCCCACTGGCTTTCCTTCTGTCTCCATCCCTCTCCGGCACAGCTCCCTTAAGAGAAGGCAATAGGAAATAAGTCTGTGCCCTCACCCCACACTCCCGAAATGCCCACTGAGGCCACAGTGACCTCTGACCCATTCCAAGAGGCTCGTCATGATCCGGACAGAGCAAGCCTTGCAGAGACATGAGAAAGACTGTTCACTTGGCTTCCCTGATGGCATTTTTGTCTGGCCTTGGTCACGGTTCCATGTTAGGCAACCTGGTAGGCTGCTCTTCTCCCTGCCCCTTTACACTAGTGTTTCTCTTTGTCTAGTCTCATCCTGCTATCCCTCCTACATGCTGTGTTTTCCAGACGTGACCAAATACCCTCCTGACCAGCAGGCATATTTTGAGTGTATCCTGGGGGAAGCCCACAGGCATCTCAAATTCAAGAAGTTCAAAACTGCCGTCCTACCCGCACCTCCACTCCGTCAAGCAATCTACTCGACCTCTCCCCCCACACCCCACCCCAGTGGCATGACCAGGCCAGCCACTCTAGCAGGCCCTCCTGGAACCTCATGTCGCAAATCAGGTAGGTCACCAAGGCTTGTTCAAGGTCTTCCCTGAAATAGCTCTTCTTGATTTCTTTTCGGCTCGATGTGACGCTGGTGACATTGCTTTGCTGAAATGACTTCTGGTTGGTATATGGGGTGCCAGACTTGCCCCTGCTGTCCTTGTTTCCATTCTCCTCACTCCTGCCAGGGGTAAAAGTGCCCCCATCAGAACCTGCGTGCGGAGCTCCTACACAGTGCTCCGGCTCCTCCACCACGGGCCCTGCCATCTCTTCGGGCTCATTTCCTGCCCTCTCCACCTTAAACATCTTCCTCTGGTCTAACTAAACCTCTTGACACACTGCTGTCCCCCTCCACGCGCTTTCTCACCACACCTTTGTCTCTGCTGGCTTTTTCCTGTGTGTGCTGCCCTTCCTGGCTTCCACTTCCCACCTGGCTGACTATCGGGAGTCGCTATAAATGTAACTATCCTTGCCCCACCCACCACCCACCCCGGAAATCTTCCAAATTCCTTCTCAGAGTAGACAGAGAGTTACTCCTCTGCGGTGCCCCAGAACCCTGCTTACAGCGCCCTTCGATTCCTTACCATGAGATGGAGTTTGTCGATTTGCTTGTACATTGTTCCAAATGATGCAAAGGAAATACCTGACCATAGGTACTAGCTATTTTTTATAGACATTCTCAGCAAACTAGAAAGAGGAGGCTGGTTCCTCAAATTGTCTTAGGGCACTTACGGCCAGCCTACAACTAACAAACTTAATGATGAAAAAGGAAACGCTTTCATCCTAAGACCAACCCTCGGCCAATGTGCTTTTGCAGCTCTCCTTCTAGCTGACATTAGACTAGAGGTCTGGCCAGTGCGATAATGAAGAGAGAGAGGAGGAGAAGAAGAAGAAGAAGAAGAAGAAGAAGAAGAAGAAGAAGAAGAAGAAGAAGAAGAGGAAGAGGAAGAGGAAGAGGAAGAGGAAGAGGAAGAGGAAGAAGAAGAAGAAGAAGAAGAAGAAGAAGAAGAAGAAGAAGAAGAAGAAGAAAGAGAGAAACACATCCAGATTGGAACGGGGAAAGTTAAAGTATCTTTAGTGGCAGGCAATATGCTCGCCTATGTAGACTACCCAATTGAATTTTTTTTAATCCACTAGAATAAGGAAGTGAGCTTAGCAAATACGCAGGGTCCAAGCTCCCTACAGAAAATCAATTGTACATACAATCCATGAACAATTAGAAAATCAAAAATTTTTTTAAATCTCAATATTGTTAAGATGTCAATTCTCCCTCAATTGAATCAAACCCTGCTCTAAAGCTCAGCAGGTTTGGGAGCTTTTTTAAAGCAACTTAGAAGCTAACTTTAAAAACCACGTGTGCAGCATGGAGGATTATCTAACGAGGCTGCACTAGCCCTCGTCTATGTAGCTACCACCAAATGACCGTCTCCTGATGGGTCTGGGCCGACAGGATGACGTAACCCACTTGTGCATGACTGTTGCAGGGTCTGTTGTGATTGGACATCTGGTGAGGCGATTGGTCAGTTTTGCCACCCTGCTGGGTGTTTAATGAGCTACCGTAGAAGCAGAAAAAGAGAGGCTTCATTATCATCAAAAGCCAGGAGGGAAGTTTGTCCTTGGGACCCCAGGACCCCTGCCCGGTCACCTCCCAATCCAGGGACAGAAAGCTGTGGGACCACAGCCAGACATGAGACAGAGTGGTGGGTTTCCTGGATCATGGCGTGAGTAAAGCCACCCGCCTTGGGCGGCAGGTTGGGTTACCAGCTTGGGGAACTCGGTTGGTTGCCTCACGGAGCTAGACTAAAGCACCTGCAGGCTGAGGAGGAGGCTGGAGTGGCGTGCCCTTGGGACGTTTAGGTAGCGCCAAGGGGCCAGGGGGGGCAGGGAGGTCAAAGACCAGAGAGAGGCCTGCCTGTAAGCGGGGCTGAGAAGAGCTGTCCTGACCAGAAGAACTACATCCTGAGTCTCTCTGATCCTAAATGGTAACGTGTTCACTCCCCTAGGAAGCCCTGGAACCGTGCGTGTGTCCTGTGAGTGCCGTGTGAGCGTCGCGACATATTGCTCGGGGAACCCAGCTGAAAGAGCAGGAGTGCCGGCCGGTGTCAGAATCGCCAGGAAAGCGGGGGGCTGGACCGCCATGTCTGCCCTGAGCCCCTAAGAATTGGCCTGGGCTGGCTGGGGATGGTGATTTTCCTCCCCGCTTGTGAAGTTAGCAGCGATCAGACGCCACCTTGCATTTTGTTTCCCCCTCAATAATATGGGGGTGCAGAGAGCCCGTGAGGCTCTAACTAGCTGAAGGCATTTTCTCTCAAACACATACCCATCATCGACCCAGTTTTTGAGTATTTATCCGAGAGAAATAAAGGCACATGCCCACACAGTGAGTTGAAGCGGAGCATATGGAGCAACTTTACTCATAGATAGCCCAAACAGGAGACAAGCCCAAGAGACTATCCACTCGTGAAGGACTAAGCAGATTGTGTGGTTGAACCCATGCAACGGAATATCATTGAACAATGAACCAGGAAAGCACGGTTGGCACTTGGAGCACAATGGTTGAATCTCCAGGTGATTCTGCTGAGTGAAAGAGCCCAGACCTCTCTCCTCCCAAAACACCAATGCAGAGTACATGACTTCATGTCTATGAAATGCAGTGGCTGCCTGTAGGGCGGTGGGAGTGAGGAGAAGGGTGGGAGGGAGGGATGTTAGATATGTTTATCCTCTTGATGGAGGGCATACTTCACAAGTGTGCACTGTAGGTCAAAGCTTATCAAATCACTTAATATGTATATCCCATTTATAGCAGTTAAATGTCAAGAAGGTTGTTTCTTGGGGGAAAGCACACACACAACAGAAGAGCAGAAGGGGTACAAGGTTCAAGAAGGGCTCCGGGGAGAGGTGCACAAATGCCATTTATATCCATTAAACATCCATGTAACTGAGAGTACAAAGTTCAGGAAAGGTTCGGGGGTGGGGGGTGGTTTCCTCACCCTTGACTTCACCTCGACCCCCCAGAGGGGGTCTGGAAATGGCCTGTCTGTACCCAGACCAAATGAAAGCGGGAATTCTGGGAGTGGGACCTTGGTATGAGTATCCTGAAGGCTGCCAGGAGATGCCAGTGAGCAGCCAGGGCTGGGAGTCAGTGGGGTGGAGCTGCCCACAGAGGACTGCCAGGTACACGGCACATGCCCCGGCACCTGCCCACAGATGTGTGCAGACGGAATCCAGGCCCGGGCAGGGATGCCCACAGTCATGGAATCCAAGGTGAGAAGTGGACCCAGGCTTACAAGGACTCCGCAGGTAGGTCGATCACAGGTGGAAATAAGCTACCATCGTGGAATGAAGCATGTGCACATTGGAAGTTCGTTCTGTCTCCAACAAAATCAAGGTGTGGGATCTTGAGGAGAGATCTTGAGGCAGAATGGCTTAGGTATCCGGTGCTGTGGGGGCTTACTTCTCCTCTTCTTTGGGAGGCTCCCAGACACTGTCACTGAATTGTCCTGAAGTCCCTCACGTGACTTCTGTATTCAGAGAACAGAAGGGATGCCCAGCTACGGAAGCCAGGCATGAACATAAAGGACACAAACAGTAAAGTGGCCTCAATTCTTTCCCTAAAGCAAAGGTTCCCTAAATTCTCTGTTGCACAGGTGCCTGGTGAGCAGAAACTGAGGGCAGCGTCCAACGAGCAGCAGTTTTAAAAAGTCCCCAGGACTCCCAGTGTTTCAGAATGAGAGCTCCCTGGAGCCAATGCCTATTGAAAATGGCCTGAGGCCCCGTCCAGGTGGTGTGGTGGTCACCGATGGGGCTGCGAACCACAAGGGCAACAGTTCATTTCAAACATCTCCTCAGAGTGAGAAGAGGATTTCTAGTCCTGCAGAGAGGAAATGGCTTCAGAAAGTGGACTTGGAGGCAGAGAGTTGGGTTTGGAAGTCCCTCTCACCCCCCCCCCACACACACACACGTGCCCCCTATGGAGGGAGAAAATGCATGTTGGTGGACCCAAGCTTTTTTCTCCCATAGGAAGGCACCGGGCCTCTGAAACCCATGGGGGCAGTTCGAGAGGAGGCGGAGTTAACTCAATGACATGGCGTTGGGTTTGGAAGTCCCCACCAGCCTCAAGCCCCCATGTTCCCCCTGAGTGGAGGGAGGTGATGCATGTGGATGGATGCCACGTTTCTGATGCCAGCTTATTGTGAAGCAGCAGGTGGGGTGGGGGGCACCTCCTGGGGAAAGGAAGGGGGGGGGCAGTCCCTTCAGTTCCCTGAGAGGAATAAACGGTTCATGTACTTCACTGCTGACTGGAAGGTTAGAGGTTTGGGTCTATGTAGAGGCCCCCCAGAAGAAGAAAGATTTAAAAAAAAAAAAACAGACTTGGGGATCGACTTTCTGCTTCTAAAAATCAGTCAGCTGCTGAAAGTTGTGGGTTGGAACAGTTCTATTCTGACATTCATAGGCGTCACCATGAGTGGGGATTCATCTGACGGTAGCCGTTAGGCATGGGGCGCTGACAGGTCTTTCCAGAGGCTCCTCATAGCTAGTGGGCTCGCACCAGGGGTCACCAAGTTGAAGTCAGCCCCTCTGTCACACACATCTTCAAGTCTGGACAAGAGGCGAGTGCCACATCCACTTACTGTCTGTGCCAGCCCCGCTCATGATGACATGGAAACCCCACCGTTCCTGGGTCGCGGGGCTCCTGCAGTCAGCAGAAACCCTTGAGGGCTGGAGTCTGAAAGCAGTGGGAGGCATGGGAAACAGCCCCGCCTGGATTCTCCATCCAGGGAACCCACCGGGTCAGAAGAGCCCAGAGCTGCCCACAATATTTTGTGCATGTGCGGCAGAGAAGGAAAGACGAGGGCACAGGCGGATAGGAGAAGCAGCGATCACAGGTTGTAGGCATGGCAGACCAACTCCCATTTCTTGCCCAAGAACTTTGAAAACCCCAGGAACCTGTTTGAGTGAACAAAGACATTTTTATTGGCTGAGCGAGGAGGAGAGGAGGGACCGTTGGTAAGGGACACTCTTGTAAGCCACTGGGATGGGTTCACTTGCTCCGGGGCCAGTTTCCTCCGAGATGGCTATACTGGGCATCGTCCCGCTGTCTGAGGGGCTGAGCAACAGGGGAGACAACAGTGAGGCAGGCTCCGAACTCCCGCAGCAAAGCCTCCAGCAGGCCCCCGAGGGGAGAGCTCGTGCCGACCTTTCCAAACTCCCATGATGAATCCCCACCATGCACCTCCACAAAGAGCCCTCATGCCTGGTGTCTCTCTCTCTCTCTCTCCCTCCCCCCCTATCAGCTTCTTCCCTGTTTTGTCTCTTCTGTGGGGCTCACCTGGTAGAGTTGGTCGTTCCTCAACAGAGCTTGCGTATCAGCAGCTAGAAGAATCAGAGAAAGGGAATCAACAAGGGTCTAGGACAGCGGTTCTCAACCTGTGGGTTGCGACCTCTTTGGAGGCCAAGCAATTCTTACAAAGGGGTGGCCTGATTCATAACAGTAGCAAAATGACAGTGATGAAGCAGCGATGGGAATTATTTTATGGGGGGGGGGGGTCACCAGGACATGAGGAACTGTATGAAAGGGTTGCGGCATAAGAAAGGCTGAGGACCACTGGTCTGGGAGAAGAGATGAGTGAGACCCCAGAGATACTGCTAGTGGGTAGTGCAGATGGCCGCACCACTGCAGAACCTTTGAAGTCAACAAGGCCTAGATGGATGTACAAGTTCCCTCCAGGACCAGCTGTCAGACGCCTTCGTGGATATGGAAGTAAGTAACCCTCTGATGAGATTGACCCTGACCCCCAGTCTCATTCCCTAGCAGAGACTTGAGATGGTTGCACACACACACACACACACACACACACACACACACACTCCCTCTTACCCTGGGAAGACCTTCCAGTCTCGTGTCCCGCAAAGCAGTAGATTCCCAACGCAAGGAGCAGAGTAGCAATAATGTCACTGATGACAATGCCAGCCAGGGTGGCTGAGTCCAGCTCCACACAGTTCTGACACACTGATGGGAGAAGAGAAGGGCAGAGGGAACCTTCAGGATCAAGGAGACAACTTTACCGCTTACTCCAGGACCTCTCACGCCAAGACCTAGACTTCCGAAAGATCCCGGAAGAGAGGGATGCTGGTGTCCTGGCTAGATCTACATTCCATCCCAGGAAAGCCCCGAGGAAAGCCAAGAGAGGTCTCAACATGGTGTAACTGGAAACAGAGAGATGGACCAAGCCAGTCTCTCCACCGAGTGCTAGCTCTTTTCCCTTACCCACGCCTCCCCTCCCATTCTGAGCCCACCACAAGCTGGACTCATCACATAACAAGAGAGTGGTCCCAGCTTGTGCCACCAGCCAGAAAGTTCTCATAGCTACAGTCCTGTCCATTCCACCGTGAAGGATACAGGAAGCACATACTTCGGTAGTATACTTGCAGAGTCACATTTTGGTTGTTTTTATCACCGGTGTTTTTATCACCGGTCCCACTACAATGATACAGTCCTCGTGGGTCCAGGATGCGCTTTCCCAAGTCCAAACTTTTGAGGTCTGAGGACGGGTTTCCTTGTGATCCCTTTAGCGACTTGATGTCGTTGTTGCAGTTCAAAATCACTCTGTCTTCGTGCTCCTCCACGGTTATCTTCAGGGGACATACTGAGGAAAAGGGGGAGGGATGATGATTGGGATGGGAGAAGAGAAGGGCAGAGGGAGCCTTCAGGATCAAGGAGACAACTTTACCGCTTACTCCAGGACCTCTCACGCCAAGACCTAGACTTCTGAAAGATCCCGGAAGAGAGGGCTGTGTCCTGTACCGGCCCCTTGTGCTGGAGCTCGTACTTTAGACAAACAAGCTTCCCAGTTTAGGGCAGCATATCAGTGTCGAGTTTCTAGGGGAAGACACATCACAGGAGACATAACATTCCTAGAACACTGGCCAGGAACGGGAGAAGCGAGCACCCCAAAATAGTCAGACATGCAAAAGGGAGCTCTTGGGAAACACAGCACAAAAGGGATATTGATCAGACAGCCCTGCTAGACTACCGTAGACGGCTGAAAACACCCATGAGGTGTAGGAAGGTCAAGCGAACTTCCTCAGTGGGTGACATCCCCATTTTGTCCTCTAAGAAAACTTTTGGTCCTATTTTTCCAACTACCAGCAATACGCTTATTTCAACTCTTCACTCACTCGCCTCACCCTTGCCCCAACCCCAGCTAACACCTCTGCCAGGGCCAGCGATGATCGGAGGTGGGGGGAGAAACTGGCATGGATTACAAGCCCAACCAATGAGAGGGGACTCAGGAAATTTCACGTAAATATTTTTAAGTAGTCCACCTCGGCTGGAATAATGGGAAAGCTTGTATCAAGTCCATTCTTAGGGTTCCTGCCTCTGGATGTCATCCCACAAGTCAAGTGGAGTGAAGCGGAGGTGCTGGAGGTAAACAGGGCATTTGTCCGCATCTATTGATTTCCTCTGACAGTCTGCAGTCAGCCATCCCCCGAGCCCACCGGCGTCGGCGGAGCCTCCACACATGGGAAAGTAGAATTTACATTCTCCCTGAGCTGCATCTTCTGGTACCAACTTAGATGTCAGAGTAACCTCTTGGAAAACCTTCCAGAGGGCAATGCCTCGTGACTCAGAAGCAAGGAGATGTGTGCCTATCAGCTCGTTCATGGCTCCAGGGGGAGATGCCAGGGTCCTGGTGCATCTGACTATTAGAGGGACCAATCACCTATGCCTGGGATGAGGGAGTTCTTGGGATGTGAGACTTTCATGCTTAAACCCAAAATAGTCCCAGACAAACAATCTTCCCAAACCACCCTTCCTCCTCCTCCGCCTCATGTTAACTTTTCTCTTCAGGCACTGCTCTGGGGGGGGGGGGGGGTGTCATGGTGGCCGATGGCCCCAGAGACCACCTGTCCTAGAAGGCATCCTGCATGTTGCTCTGGCCCCATTGCCAGCCTTACGCTCAGGCACACACAGACGCCGCCATTTCCTGCAAGTCTCTGGCCTAAGGCCCCCCAAGAGCCATTCAAGGCCAAGAAGCAAGCCCAGCTAGAGCTGCTCAGATGTGTGTTGCCCAGCTGCCATGTTCTTAGGCCCCAGTCTTGCTCTCCTCTTCACCCCAAAGACCTGGTGAATGCTAGCACCGCGAGGGGGGTTCCAGGGAGCCGCGCAGGGGATGCTGTCAGTGGTAATGCCCTCTCCAAGATGCCCACCCGCCTCCAGACACCTTACCGGGGAAGAGAAGGGCAGGCAGGATGAGGCCAACCAGAACCCTGCTGTGCTCCATCTCTGAGGCAGATTCATCGAGGAGACCAGCTCAGAGTCACCAGCAGGGGCGAGAGCCACCCTCCCCCACTGCCTCACAGTGGCACCGGAAAAAGTGAAGGGTGGGGGAGGGACCCGGAGGCAAACACATTTCTCTGCCTTTTGCCATTGATGGTAGGCCAGGGGCGGAGGCTGGGGCTGGGGTGGGAAGGAAGCTCTGAGGAGCGAGTCTCAGGGTGGAATGGAAGGGAGAGCAGAGCATAGGACAAAGGTTGCCTGCTTTCTAGAGAATGGAAAGCCTTTTCAGATCGCCTTTCCTAAGTTGCTGACGACGGGCAAGAACGGACGCGAAGCGTATTACCGAACAGCTGCTCCATCTCTGAAGAGCCACTTGAGAGAAGTTGTGAGCACCATTGCCCTAGGCACACAGTGAGGCTTCTCAGGGGACAGCCTGGGACCCCAGACTAAGCAGCTCCTCAGCCCACACCAGATTGGGTGGTAGAGGCCCCCTGCCCAGAGAGCTGTGTCCTGTCTCCAAGACCACTTACCCACAGAGGCTGGAGGTGTCCCTGGGTGGTGCAAACACCCACCTGGCTGCCCACCCAAAGACTGGCAATCCACCCAGGGGTGCCTCGGAGAAAAGGCTCGGTGATTTGCTCCCCAACGTCAACCACAGAAATCTGTAGCGCACAATTCTCTCTGACACTCCGGGGGGTCACTGACAGCACCTGGATTGCTGGGGGTTCTTGTTTCCTCTTCCTTTTTTTGGTGAGGCCGGGCCTGCCAGAGAACTTTCCAGAGG
The DNA here is from genome assembly GCA_004026705.1 of Nesogale talazaci. Taxonomy (NCBI): domain Eukaryota; kingdom Metazoa; phylum Chordata; class Mammalia; order Afrosoricida; family Tenrecidae; genus Nesogale; species Nesogale talazaci. Next base: position 39,505 of record PVJH01008821.1, on the reverse strand, counting down.
CTCAGGCCCTCAGTCTTCTCAAGAGGATCCCACTAAACGCTGACATTATGCCCAACACGCCCTAGGGGCTCCGGAAGAGGGAGTCCCATCTCATCACCTCCCATTCAGGATGGAACCTCGGCAGGAAACAGAGATTGCCCAACTCTAACTCACCTGAGGGCAGGGACAGAGCCAGTCTTGCTCTTGGCTGTATCTTATCGCCTCTATTCTGGATGGCACAAAACAGGTCCCCCAGGGATACTTGCAGGACTGACTGACTCGGGGGAGATGCTGGACCCTCTGGGGCCGTGCTTGTGGCCTTCAGCCCAGGAGGCTCCACTTTGGTGAGTTCATCTTCTAAGTGTAGCCTACAAGGCCTGAGTGCAGAGCGGAGCTGAGCTGGCTTTCCCATCAGAGCGCCCACCCCAGAGCCAAGAGTCCTATCTAAACGCGAGCATGCTAGCAGGTACTGGCGGAAGTAAGGCGCCCGGGATCAACTCCCACCTGACAGCCCAGGTGGCTCTGTCAAAGCAGAATCTTTGCCAGGGCAGAGCCTGCTCCCCGCCCCTTCCACCGCCCCCAACCTCCACTCCAGGCGCAGCGTTCACCAGAAAGCCTGAGACAGCTGCACCTGCCGCCTGGCCCAGGCCCTGCCTCCCACGGCCAGAAGCTGAGGGCGGAGGCTCTGGTGTCTCCGCAGCCCACGCCTCGGGGGTGCTGGGCGGAGCCTGAGAGCCGCTGGCAGCCAGAGCACTGCTCACCAGGGGATGGACATGGACCAGGGGAGGGGACTGGTCAGCCTGGGGCTGGCTCTCCTTCTTCTTCAAGGTAAGAGACCCCCTGGGGGGTCGGACACGAGAGAAGGGCTTCAGGGAAGACAGGACGTTAACAACCCCTCACCTCCAGTTCCACAGGCAACGGTGAAGTCGCTCACTGTTGCCTGCAGTGCGAGAACTTGGGGTTCTGGAGACATCCAAACAGCACCCTGAAGTGGCGGGGGCCTCTGCTGCCCCCCTCTCAGGCTGGGATGCAATCCCCCGGGGCAAAACCAGGAGCCCAAAAGGATGCGCTGGCGTTAGGAGCGTGGGGTGGAAGGAGCTCTAGGAAGCGTTCACTCGCTCCGCCATGAGCTCCCCAATCGTGGTTGCGAGTCCGTTACGCAAGCAGGATTTCAGAGTTACTACCCCAGGAGCTCACAATCGAAGGGGAGGGAGACAGTCAGTTTATTCAGTTAGATATCGGCCCAAAGAAGCGGGTAAATGGGGCTGAACGAAGCCAGGAGTCTTGACCCATTACAGCCGCTGCTCTGAGTTGCTTACCACTCAGCAATGGCACATGGGGTCGGGGAGACGGTGAACCTTCCCAGGAGCAGACACCCCCATCTTGCTCCCCACTTGAGGGGCGGCCTAGGCCCTGAGAGCTGTTCAACCCACACAGGTACCGCATGCATGCATGGTACGGGATGGGAAAGGGAGTGCGCGCCGAACAGAACTGGGAGGACTTCGATCTCTAAGGGTCATTGGCTTTAAAAGATAACAAAAAGATCCCAGGAGGGAGGTACAGGAACCCAAGCCACAGAGCTAGAAGTATGAGGTGGGTCCAGGAAGCCGAAACTGAAGGGGAGAGGGCCTCCAGAAGGCAAGATTAACGAGAGGAGATGAGAGCACCCGGAGTATCAATGCCGGGGAAAGGTCCATTCACATACGAGCATATTTGAAAGTTGAAACATCTACAACTTAGCAAACTAAAACTCATGGAAGACGCCATCTCTGTAGGACAGTGTGCACGGAAACAAAACAGGAAGGAATGGAAGGTGCTGGCAAGAGATAGACGACAGCAAGTGCGGACTCTTCTTTCTGTTTTTGTTTGGTTGTTTGTTTGTTTGTTTTTAAGATCATTTTATTGTGGGCTCTTACAACAATCCATACCTCAAGTGTATCAAGCACATTTGCACATTGCCATCTTCATTTTCTGAACATTTGCTTTCTATTTGAGCCCTTGGTATCAGCTCCCCATTTTCCCCTCCCTCCCCCTTTCTTCCACCCTTGTGACTCCTTGATAAATAATAAATTATTTTTTTCATATCTTATACCCTCCACTGTTTCCCTTCACCCAAGTTTCTGTTCTTTGAACTGCAGGAGGGCAAGGGGAGGACTCATGCGCTATACATCAATCACTGGGATCAGTTCCTCCTTCCTCCTCCCCTCTCCCCACCATCCCCCTACCCTCCTGGTATCGCTACTCCCATTTCTGTTCCTGAGGGGTTTATCTGTCCTGTATTCTGTGTGTGCTGAGCTCTTAAATGTACCAGTGTGTATGCTCCAGTCTAGCTGAATTTGTAAGATAGAACTGGGGTTATGATAGTTGGGGGTGAGGAAGCCTCAAAGAACCAGAGGAATTAATGTGTGTTTCATCGGTGCTAAACTGTTCCCTGGTTGACTCATTCCTTCATTGTGACCCTTCTTTGAGGGGATGTCCCATTGCCTATAGATGGGTTTGGGGACCCTGCTCCCACCCCCCTCGTTCTCAACGTAGTTTTTTTTGGTTTTGTTTTGAGTCTTCTGATGCCTGCTACCTGGTTCCGTCAACACCTCATGATCACACAGGTTGGCGTGCTTCTTCCATGTGGGCTTGTTGCTTCTCTGCTAGATGGACACTTGTTTAACTTCAAGTCTTTCAGACCCCAGATACAGTATCTTTTCATAGCCAGGCACCATCCGCTTTGTCCACCACCTTTGCTTATGCACCCATTTTGTCTTCAGCCATTGTGTTGGGAGGGCGAGCATCACAGACTTCCAGATTGTTAGAACAAAGTGTTCTTGCATTAATGGAAGACGTGAGCAGAGGCCCAACGTCCGTCCACTTCCTCAATATATTTTCATAAAAATATATACACATAGGCCAATACCTCTATTTTTATGAATTTATATATCTACACACCGATGCTTATACCTCTAACCATAGTTTTTTTCCCTAGATCTTTCCTCTGTTTCTTTTCCTGCCCCACCATGACGCTTGCCCTTCTACTTCTTACTCATTCCTCTCAGCTAGATTGCTGTTTCTCCAACACCACCGGGTTCTCTACGTCCTCCTCGCTGTTGGTTTTGTCCCCCTGTCTATGGTGTTGTTTGCTCACCTCTCCCTTCCCCCTGCCACCACCTCCTCCCCCCAAGTCCCTCCAGAACCGTTGGTCCAGTGCTTTCTCCTCAGGCTTGCTGCCCATGCCTATCTTATATAAGTAAGCCAAACAACAACAACAGAGGCAAAACCCAAGGAAAGCAAAAGATTGAATTAAAAAAAAGGGAAGAAACTACCGAAAAAGAAAAAAGTACACATAACTTCAGGTCTGTCCACTGACCTTTATGACCATCTCCCCACTGGTCCTGGGAGTGTTCTGGGAACTGCCCCGCCTAGCCAGAAGTCTATCTGGAGGGGGGATCCTGAGGGACTTTGTAGTTTTGTTTTCCTTCCATTGCTGATCTGTTATGTTCCCTTGTTGGTTCACCGTGTGTGTGTGTGTGTGTGTGTGTGTGTGTGTGTGGGAGGGGGTGGTACTCACTCCCTGCTGTGTGGCCCCTGTATTGTCCTCTGCTACGGTATGTCCCCTGCAAGGGGACATCATGGTCTGAGGTGCTGTCGGCCCTACAGTCCTCACGGTGTCTTAGCAGCTCTGTGCAAGGATCTCCTCCTCAGGGCTTGGTGTGCCAGTTAGGGGTCTATCCCCTCACTCTCTCTTTTTCATTCTTAGTGTGCTTCTTCTGTGTGGGGGAGGCAGGCCAGGCCCTCTCCCCAAACCGTAGGTTTAGTGTTGTCCCCTCTGTAGCACAAACTTCTAGGGTTGGGTATCAATTTGGTGTCGATAGGGTCAGCCCTGTAGACCTCTCTGTTCATGAGTTGCTTCATGTGGTTACATTGCCCTCAAGGTTTGGCACTCCATGGTGGAGTCTGCACTCACACTCCCCTTTCTGTGGAGACATTAGCAATACCCTTCCCCTGGGTAGATTAAGTGTCCTACTATTTCCGTGCCACCTTCTCCCTATTTTTTCCCCGCTTTTCTCTCCCTCCACCCTATCCCCTTCTTTGTGTTGGAATAACATGTACATCCTTGGGTTTGGTCTGTCCCCACTTTATTGCCTGTATCTCAACCCATAAAATGTGAGATAAGTGGCTTCTCTTCTATATCAGCGGTGCTGGTTATACTTCCCTCAGTGGACTTGTGTTGTACTTGTCCTTTTGTTATTGGCCAACTTTGCTTAGCATCATTTACTCCAACTCATCCCATGGCACATGTGCTTCATGCACTCATCAGTGCTTTTAAGTGATGAGTGGTACGCCATTGTGTGTATGTGCATGAGTTTTCTAATCCACTCGGAAAATTAGGTTGTTTTCAGTTCTTTGAGATTGTGAATTGCGTTGCTATAAACTTTGAAGCACAGACAACTAGTCACGATCTATTTCTTACCTCTTGTGGGTATATCCCAGTAGAGGGATTGCTGATTGATAAGATAACTCCATTTCCGTTTGTTTTAAAAGTTGCTTTCCACAGAGACAGTATGTATCTACACAATCACCAGCAGAAGAGGAAAGTTCCTGTCTTGCCACACCCCCTCCAACATTTGTTGATCTCTGATTTTCCTATTTGGACTATCCTCAAAGGTGGTATCTGATGGTTGTTATAATTTGCATTTCTCTGATGACTAATGATCTGGAGTGCTTTCTCATCTGTTATTGACTAATCAGGTCTCCTCCCTACTGAAACTTCTGTTCAGGTCTTTTACCCACTTCCTCAGGGGGTTAACTGCTTTCTTCTTTTTGCAGACTAGGAGAGTATTATAGCTTTTAGTAATAAGCTCTGTGTCTCTTGTGTCATTGCTAAAAATCCTCTCCCAGTCTGTGGGTTCTCTCGTGACTCTCTTGGTGAAGTCTTTCAACAACAACACACAGGTGTTTTATCCTTAATATATCCCACTTTTCCATTTCAGCTCCATTTGTGTCTGTATCCTTCCCTGTTGCAGTTAGCCTATGTATTCCTTGCAGCAAGGTTCTTAGGTTTGTCCCAATTCCTTCATTGATGGTTCTGATAGTTTGAGGGTTTGCTTCTAGGTCTGTGATCCATGTTGGGTTTGTTCTTGTGTCAGCGGTGAGGTAAGAGTCTTGTTTCATTTTTCTACAAGTGGATATCCACTGCTTTCACCACCTCTTGCTAAAAAGAGCATCCACCTCCCTTTGATGCTTTTGGGGCCCTTGTCAAAGCTCAGTTGTCTATATACTAATGATTTTATTTCTATATTCTCTGTTCTTTTCCATCGGTCTGAGTATCTGTCTTTATTCCAGTACCACACTCTTTTGACCACCGTGGTGGTATAGCATGTGTCAAAGTCAGAAAAGGTGAGATCTTTGACTTGGTCCTTCTTCTTGAGGAGTGTTCTGCTAAGCTCTGGGTTTCTCCCCTCTCCATATAGAATTGGTGGTCAGTTTTTCCAATTCTTTGAAGAAGGTTGCTGGTATTTGATCAGGATAGTGTTAAATTTACATAATCCCTTGGGTAAGATTTACATCTTTACTATATTGAGTCTTCTGATTCACAGCATGAGTTAGTCTTTCATTTGTGGAGGTTGCTTTGGGTTTCTCATAGTAGGGTTCTGTAGTTTTCTTTGTATTAGACATTTTGGTTTGGGGTTAGGTATATCCCTAGATGTTTCGATTTGTTCTTAGCTATTGTGAAGGGTTCTGACTTTTTTATCTCCTCTTCTGTGGTCTTGTCCAATGTACATATCAAACCAATAGACTCCTGTCTGTTGATCTGTATCCTGCCACTCTTCCGTATTCCACTATCACTACCAGTACTCCTATGTGGAGCTTTGGGGGGTTTCAATGTATAGAATCATGTCATCTGCAAATAGAGGAAGTTTCACCTCCTCCTCTCCCAGATGGACACCTTCATTGTCCTTCCGCTGCTTTATGTTGTTAGCTAGGACTTACAGTATGATGTTGAATAGAAGGGGGGACAAGGGGTATCCTTGTCTGGTTCCCTTTGTCGGTGGGATTGCTTTCATCTTTTCTCCATTGACAAAGATGTTGACTCTTGTTTTTTCATAAATAGTTTCTATTAACTTGAAGAATTTTCCTCCCATTCTCTCTTCTTGAGTGTCTTAATTAAAAATGGGCATTGGGTGTTATCCAATGGTTTTTCTGTGTCTATCGATATTATTGTGTGATTCTTAACCTTTTCATATCAATATGGCAAATAATCTTGATGGGCTTTCAGATGTTGAACATCCCTGAATCTCTGGAATGAATCCCACCTGATCAGGATGGATGATTCTATTGGCCATTATTTTGCATCTCCGTTCACTAGCGATGTGGGTCCATAGCTCTCTGTTTCTGTGGGATCCTTGCCCTGCTTGGGTGTCAAAATTATACTGGTTTTATAGAACGAGTTTGGGAGATTGCCACCTTTTCCTATGCTCTGTAATATTTGTGGAGGATTGATGTCAGCTCGTCCCTGAATGATTAATAGAATTCTCCGGTGAAGCTGTCCATTCTAGGAGCTTTTTTTCATTGGTAGTTTCTTAATAACCATATCTAATTCTTCTTTTGTTATGGGTCTATTGAGGTTCTTGATCTGTCTCTGGAATAATCTAGGGAGGGATTGTTATTCCAAGTATTTTTCCATTTTTCCACATTGTTGAATTCATCGTAATACAGACTTTCATAGTACCTTGAGGTTATCTTTTTAATCTCTTTGGAGTCCGTTGTGATTTTCCTGGTTTCATCCCTCATCCTGGATATTGATGATCGCTCTTTCTTTTCTTTGGTTAGGTTTGCCAGTGGTCTGTCAATTCTGTTGAACCTTTCAAAGAATCAGCATTTTTTTTGTTTTTTTTTGGGGGGGAGGGGGGCATCACTGCCCTCTGGTGGTCATGGGAGCTACCCAGCTCTGCTCCTGAGAGACGCCGCTGGATTTGAACCGCCAAGCCCGCGGGCCGCAGTCCCGCACTCAACCACTGACGCCACCGGGGCTCAGCCCAGAACCAGCTTTTTGTTGCATGGATTTTTTGTAGTGTTCTCTTGTCTTCCCATTCATTTAACTCTGTCCTGATTTTAACGATTTCTTTTCTAATGCTATTGGGGGAGTTATCCCTTTGACTGTTCCAGTTGCTGGAGGTTTTGTGATAGCATATCAGTCATAAATCACTCTTCGTTTTTCATATATGTATTAATTGCTCTTAAGCTTCCTCTGATAACAGCTTTTGTCAAACCCCATAGATTTGGGTACCTTGTATTTTCTTTCTCATTAGTTTCTAGAAACTCCCTAATTTCCTCTCTAAGCTAGGCCAGCACTCATGCGTGTTGCAGAAGATCATTATTCATCCTTCCATTGCTTGCCCTTGTTTTCCTAGTTGTCCTTTTGTTGATCTCCAGCTGTATGGTGTATTGGTCTGAGAGGGCCATCGAAATGATCTCCATGTCTTTGAATTGACTCAGGCTCAACTGGTGTCCCAGCATGTGGTTTATTTTCCAAAATGAACCATGTGCACTTAAAAAGAATGTGATTTTGGCTTTTTTTTTTTGCATTTGGATGGAGAACTCTGTAAATATCTATCAGGTTCATCACCTAATTGTAGCATTTAGCTCTGTAGCCTCCTGCCTGAGCTTCTTTCCTAGTGAGAGCTCATTCTCTGATAGTGGTGTACTAAAGTCAGCTACTATGATTATTGAGTCTGTGGTTTCTTTTTTCATCTTTCGAATAGTTTGATGAATTCCATGGGTCTCTTGTTAGTTGCAGACATAATTTATTTTTTATTTTCCAAACCATTTTATTGTGAGCTAATACTGATGTCATATCATTCCATAGTCCAATCACATCAAGCAGTATTGTAATGGCCATGCTATTTTTAAAATCACTGGCTCGTACAACTCTGATCACAATCCACACACACTTCCATTGTGTCAAGAACATTTATACATTTGTTGCCGTCATCATTTTCGAAGCATTTTTCTACTTGAGCTCCTGCTATCAGCTTCTCATTTTCCCCCTCCCTCCCTTCTTCCCTCTTGAATCCTTGGTAATTTTTGTTTCATGTCTTACACTGACCAATGTTTCCCTTTCACCCACCTTTTAATCAGAGCCCAATTTCTCCCCCCACCTTCCCTTTACCTTCCTAGTATCACTATTCTCAATATTATTTCTGAAAGGTTTATCTGTCCTGGATTCCCTGTGTTTCCAGCTCTTATCTGTACCAGTGTACATCCTCTGATCTAGCCATATTTGTATGGTAGAACTGGGGTCACGATTGGGGGAGGGGGGTAAGTATTAAGGAACTAGAGGAAAGTTGTATGTTTCAACAGTGCTATACTACACCCTGGCTGGCTCATCTTCTCCCTGTGACCCTGCTGTAAGGGATGTCCAGTTGCCTACAGATGAGCTCATTCACAATGATCTGATTTTTTTGTTCTGGGTCTTTGATGCATGATATCTGATCCTATCAACACCTCATGATCACACAAACTGGTTTTCTTCTTTCATGTGGACATTTTTATTTCTGAGCTAGATGGCTTGTTTATCTTCAAGTTTTTAAGACCCCAGACACTATATCTTTTGATAGCCGGGCACCATCAGCTTTCTTCACCACATTTGCTTATGCACCCACTTTGTCTTCAGCGATCGTGTCAGGAAGGTGAGCACCACAGAATGCCAGGTTATTAGCACAAAGTGTTCCTGCATTGAGGGAGTACTTGAGTAGAGACCCAATGTTAAGCATGGACATATTTATGATGCTTCCTCATTCCTGGTCTACTGATCTTTTGAGCACCATATAGTTCCCATCCTTGTTATAGTTTGCACCTTGAAATCAATTTTGTTGGAGATTAGGCTTGCAACCCTGCTTTTTTAAAGTTGCCATTTGCCTGATATATTTTTCCCCAGCCTTTTTATTCCTAATGTATTTTTTTTTGTCTGTGAGCTTAAGATGTGTCTCTTGAAAACAACAGATCGATGGGTTATGTTTTCTGAGCCAGTCTGCTAACCTTTGTCTTTTAATGGGTGATTTCAGGCTGCTGATATTCAAAGGTATGACCACCATCTGTGGACTCATTTCTGTCATCTCATACCTTTGTGTTGCATGTTTTCATATCTTGCTTCATGTCAGAATACTGTGTTTATATGGAGTGTCATTCTTGGCTTCTTTTCCTTCTGGGACAATGTTATCTTGGTATTTGTTTTCAGCACTTTGACTTCTCAGTGGAGTTGTGCTACACGGCAGTCTCCTGCTTGTGTTTGGTGGACATTAGTTTTCTGGCCATAGTGAATTAGCAAGGATTTTCTTCTGCAGGGTTGTGGCATATTCTATGAATTTTTCCTTGTCCTGGAAGACTCTTGCCTTCTCATATAGCTTAATAAATAGCTTGGCAGGACAGAGGATTCTCAAATTGATGGGATTTTTTTTCTTTCAGTTTTCTTTCCTCCTCTTCATGGTATATGCTGATAGGTCTGAGCATATTCTTACCTGAGCACTATTGTATGTTAGAGCTTTTTTCTCTCTTGCTGCTCTTAAAATTTTCTTTTCCTTGAAGTTGGATAATTTAACTATTAGATGCCTTGGTGAGTTCTTCCTGGGGTTTAGTCTAATTGGTGTTCTATCTGTTTCCTGTATGAATATCTTATTCTCATTCATTAAGGTGGGGAAGTTTGCTTCCAGGAATACCCTAGCTAATTTAACATGACTTTGTCATGTCTTGTTCTAGTAGACAGATCATTCAATATTGTTCCTCCGCATAGGATCTGTCAGGGATGAACCCTGGTGGTGCAGTGGTTGTGTGTGGGACTGCAGCCCACAGGGTTGATGGTACAAATCCAGCAGCAGCTCTCCAGGACCAAGGCTGGGCTTCCTACTCCCACCAGGGCAGTGATGTCACACAAAAAAAAGAAAAAAAAGGATCTGTCATTCTTCTCATGTTTTCTTTCACATCTTTAATTATCTTGTTTTACTGTTTTTTCTGTTTGTTAAGTCTGCTTGATTGTCCTCAAGATCACTGCTACGAATTTCTACCTCTTCTAGCCTGTTGGTGATTCTGTTATCTTGTATTTTGCTTCTGTTACCTCATCCATTAGTTCTCGTATTTCTCTTTGGTGCGTGGGCCCCTCTGTTGTAGACTTCATCTCCACTATCATTGCTATCAGCTCTTTAATGAACTTTGGGTCAGAAGGGAGGAGAAACTAAACGGCAGAGAAAAGTGAAGTGGGAGGATTTTTTTTTTATTATTTCTAAAGTCAATTTTTAGTTCGACCCCAAAAAATGCAGTCAAAACAATATAAAACACATCAAGAAGGTCTCACAGAGTGAGCCACAGGTGGAAGGCATATTTTGGCAAAGGCTGTGAGTCCCAAGGGAGCAGGGAAGTCACCTTGTTCCTGGGCCAGCCAGCTCCTGGAGAGTGTACATGCGGTGCCAACTCCAGGCCAGTGCCATCTGAAGCGCAGTCCCACCACATGTGAGTCCACAAAGGACCGAGCTTAGTCCAGGTGGGACAGAGGGGACTGCGGTGGCTCCAGACCCGTTCGCACAGAGCTTGGTGACAGGTACACTTGGGGTTCTATGTGGACGCTGGGGCTTCAGCTTTGTCAGCAGGGCTGTGGGGCTCGATGTACATTCTCTAGTGAGGTTTACGGGGCCTTCCTCAGGCCCACCGGTCTGCTGCTGCGGGTTCCCCAGCAGGCCAGGGCCAGGCTGGAGGGGTCAGTCACCACCCAGGTGGCGGTGATCAACCCACAGAACCAACATCCTGGTCTCATGGGCTTTTTTTCAACATAGAATTTGGGCTTCCCTCCCTTTTTTCGGGGGGGGGGGAGGTGGTGGTGTCCTTTTTTGACGATGAGATAAGTTGAACACCTTCTCTTTGCTAAAAATGCCATAATGGGGCTGAGCCCCGGTAGCATAGTGGTTGAGTGCGGGACTGCGGCCCACTGGGCTGGGGGTTCAAATCCAGCAGCATCTCTCCAGGAGCAAGGCTGGGCCTCCCACTCCCACCAGAGGGCAGTGATGCCCCCCCAAAAAAAATGCCATAATGTCATAGTAATGGTGTAAGATGCTGGAGTTGGTATGTGAAGGATGGAGGTGAGAAGAAGTGTGGATGGTGATAGACCTGTAGGTGGGAAGCAAGAAGGGTCATAACAGTGTGTGTGTTCTCAGGCAACTCTGGGAAGGCAAAGCTGAAAATGAACCATTTGAGAACCCAATGGAGAACTTGAGGAGGACACAGGGAAATGACCATGGCTCCTGAGGAGACTAGGAGGAGGAAGGGCAGTCCTGAACATCTGGGTGAGGTAGCCAGATGTGGTAAGGAAAGCCCTGGGCTGAGCAACAGAAACGTGTGTCCTGAGGCTAACTTAGCCAACGAGGGGCTGTGAGAATTGGGAGTCCCTCACTAGTTACAGCGAGCAAAGCATTGGGCTGGTAACCACAACAGTTTCAACAGTTGGAAACCACCAGCCACTCCCCAGGAGAGACAAGGCCTTCTACTCCTGTAAAGATTTATGATCACAGACACCCACAGGGTCACTTCTATCCGGTCCTGCCAGGTTGCTATGCGTTGAAATCAAACCCAATGGCAAGGGTATCTTTTGCTTGGGGCTTTGTTGTTGTTGTCTTGTGGTTCGACCAGTGTAGGATATTTGGTGACGTGGCCACTCAAGTCCTAAGCAGAAAGAGGACTTCATGGGCAAAATTAAGAACTATCAAGACAAGCATATCTCAGTGACAGTGCAGGTTTGCTTCCAGACTGCAACAGGCAATACAGCACGCCGCGTGACTCTTGGGGATACCTAGTGCACGTGACTGAGCCTTGGTGGGGTAGCAGTCAGGACACACAGCCACAAGAGAGCTACGAGTCTTTCTACTCCCAAGAAGAGTCACCATCTCAGACAGCCACGAAAGCAGTTCTACCCCCTCCTCCAGGTTCCCTATGCGTCAGAGTCACGGCAGTGAGCTTAGTGCATGTGAAAGTTATGTTGACCTCACGCAACAACCTAGCAAGTGTGCCTCTTGAAAAGTGTGACATAGCGGGAGAATTACCAAAAGCACAGAAACAAAGCAAAAGCAAGCTATTGGAAGCATGGCACCGACAGACTTGCCGGATGCAGGGCTGCCACAGCCCTTCAGTTTGCTAAAAATGCAGTACCTGTAAGACGCACTCCAGGGAAGCACGATAAAAGCACGAGGTGTGCCTGCAGCCCCGTGGATCTTCTCTCCCGTGGACTCTGACTTAGAGGGAGGAGCTTCACGGCCCCTCCCATGAAGACGAGGTGCTCAGAGAGATGAACTAACAAGACATCTGCTGAACGGTGTGTCGGTTGTCTTCTTGTGGTTGTGTTCACCCATGTATTCCTTCTACTCAATCGTATTTCCTGAGTTCCTGCCATGTTCCAGACACTCTGCTGGGCAGCCCAACCCTGTGTGAGGTGCAATGACAGCTGACTAGTTCTTAGAGGAAGAGAAACCTGGTTCCCGCTATTTCCATCCTGTTCTGACTTGTGCCTTACCTCTCCCCATGGCAAGGTCTACCTCTAGGATGGGCTTTTACAAATACGTATACTTGCTCAGCTTGTCTTTCTAACATGAATGCCTTTCTCTATTGGTTGCATTTCATCCACAGATTCTTGAAGGCAAACCAAATGTCACCACTTCTACTTTGAATAAAACCAGGAGATTCTTCCTCCGCTGGTGTGCATTTATATGTGATTTAAAGGAGCACTTTTAGTTCTATTACCTTAAGCACATATATAGATATATGTGCATTTTTATGCCACTTCATTGTAAATTCTCTGGAAGCAGCTGTTAGTTTTTTTTTTTTCGTGTTTTTTTAAGGCATCACTGCCCTGGTGGGAGTAGGAAGCCCAGCCTTGCTCCTGGAGGGCTGCTGCTGGATTTGAACTGCCAACCCTGTGGGCCTCAGTCGCGCACACAACCTGTCGGCCACCAGGGCTCAGCCGCGGCTGTTAGTTTTGTATGTTATTTATTATTGCCCTTTTCTTTCGCAATAGAAGCCCGGGTGGTACCACAGTCAAAATACTCGACTTAACCTAGAGGCCAGTGGTTCAAACCCACCAGCCACTCTGCAGGAGAAAGATGTAGCAGTCTGCTTCCTTGATGGCTCGCAGTTTCAGAACCCTGTGGGGCAGTGTCACCCCATCCCCTGGGATTTCTTTAAGTAGGGGCCAAGTTCATGGCAGTAGATGTGAGGCTTTTCCCAATGTCCAGTCATGCCAGACACCTAACGATCCTCAAGAAATGTGCACTTTGAACAATCCCAGGGCTAGCCCTCTGTTAGCATGTCTAACATGTAATGTCACTACTCTGGGTTTTGAGGTAAAATTGAGCGTCGTTGGCTAGTTAATATTCCTGGGATGTCTAGGGTTTCTGTGTGAAGCTAGCCACCAAAGCTGCAGGCTGTACAAGCAACTCAGCATTAAGAGATCTGGATTCTTTGACCAGTGCATACCCACTCCTGCCATAGGGAGTGGAGTGCAGAGACAAGACCCTAAGTCCGATTTGGTAATTTAGGCTATGATCCGAGGAAGTCAGTGTCGGTATCGCTATTTCTAGTCTTGACCACAGACGATAATGGAAAGATCTCAGACCCTGTGAGCCACCCCACACCCTGCTGATTCTCGATCTCTCGTCTGTCTCTGCAGGTACTGTGGCTGAGAAGAAACAAGGTAGGTGAAATCGCTTCCGTGTCACAGCTCTGAGTAAGCCCACAGATACATGGCTTGTGATCCTCCAGAAGCCAGCAACAAAAGAGAGATGTGATGATGAAGGTGGGGGTGCCTAGCTAACGTCTCCATTATCTCTGGCCGACCATGACCTGTCCTAGACAGCTTTCCAGTAGGTAAGCAATTAATTGTCTGATTCCTGCAGGAGAAACAGGACTTAGTAGCTAGGCACTACTCGGAATGCAATCCAAGAACCAATATCGTTGGCTTCACCTGGGAGCACATCAGAAATCTCATCCCCTCCTCAGAACAATGATGCCATTTTTTTTTAACAAGATGCCATGGGACTCAAGTGTCTGGTAGAATTTGAGGAGTTTGGTTTGAATGGTCTTCTCCTGGTACTTGGGGCAGGGAGAATTACAGGGACAAACTCCATCGCAGAAACATGGTTTTTCCTTTATTTTTTATTTTTTTGGCTTTTCCCTCTTTAGAAAACTATTTGGTCCAAGTGGATGCTAGTCGAGAAGATGGTTCGGTGTATTTGACTTGTGCGGTGCAGGATGAAAGTATCACGTGGTTTAAAGATGGAAATGAAATAACCGCCTCCAATCCAACGAAGCGTTTGAACCTGGGAAGTAGTGCCCAGAACCCTCAAGGAGTGTATCAGTGCAGGGGTGCACAGAAAGCTTCAAAAGCACTCCAAGTACATTTTAGAAGTATGTACTGCCCTCTGGTTTATTTGTTGGTTGGTTGGGAAATTAAGCTGCACTTGCTCTTCTGGCGAGCATCATAGATGGAGAGGAAGTTGGACTTTCTTGGACTATGACAGGACACTCTTCCCAGCACAGTGGTTCTTTCTGTAGAGCCCAACTTACATTCAGGTGGGCCCAATGGATTGGAGCAGTTTAGCCCCTTCTGTGATCTGGGGTGGGATATGGAGAGGTGATCGTTACAGGGTAAATATCAGTGTGGAACACAGGACAGTTGCCTGTAGAGAAAATCTAGTCTCCCTCTAAACAGATATAGTTCCTGGTACTGAGGCAGCATTGGCTTCCTCAGGACGCCTGGGACACTGTGAAGCATCAAGAAACTTTGAGTTCTTGGTCTTCCCGGGCAGTTCTGTTGCTCGATCACCTAGAGAGGGATTAGTCAGCTGTCCTAGACATAGGCATAATAACTAGTAGGAGGGAAAGATCCAGGAACAGCAGCTTTGCCAGCCTGAAGGAAACCTGTCCTTGCCTTTTCCGCCAGTGTGTCAGAACTGCATTGAGCTGAGTGCCGCCACAATCGTGGGCTTTATCTTTGCCGAAATCATCAGCATTTTTTTCCTTGCTGTTGGGGTCTACTTCATTGCTGGGCAGGATGGAATTCGTCAATCACGAGGTAAAAAAAAAAACTCTTAGATGAAAGATGTGACCCCCCCCCCGGGCCCCTTAAACAGAGTTTCCCCATGCTGCTAACATGTACAGTGAAATGAGTGTCTTTGGAGCCGGAGAAAAGCAGGCCCGGTGCCAGCAGCCTGCCCTGCCTAGCCCCCGACCTGACTCCCTCTGACTTGTGAGGGTGCATGTTAAAAACCCCATAACCTCGCGAAGCCTGTATCCTGAAAAAAAGGAACGAATCGCAACCCACAAATGTTCAAAATTAGCAAAGGAAACACCCCCACTCATTCAGGACCCAGTTCAAGAACACCGCCGTCCGTGCTTTAGAAGCAACCCCCTCGTGAGCACTTCCAGTCAGTGAGTGCTCCTTAGAGGAGGCACGCCTGAGAGCTGACCGAGGGGAGGGGTAGCCTGCTAACATCAAGGGAGGCGGTTCAAAGGCACCAGCCTCTCCTCAAGAGAAAGCCGAGGCCATCTGTTCCCACAGAGACCACAGTCCCAGAAACCCTCACAAGTAGTTCTACTCTGTCCTGTAGAGGTGCTTTGTGTGTCAGAATCAACTCAAGGGCAGTGGGTTTGGGGGTTTTCTTACCATGGATTAATTTTGCCCACTTGTTCTTTCTATAGATTAGTATAGTGCGTGCTTTTGAGTGTGAGTCTCACGCTTGTGAAACTTATGCATAGTGTTGTGTGCAGGTATAATGCACTAATTATCATTGCACTTTATAGTAATTCGATTTATTATCCATTCTGTTTTGTGCGCACCTGTGTCTGCCGTTTTGTTTGTGGACAGCTTCAGATAAGCAGACCCTGTTGCCTAATGACCAGCTCTACCAGGTAAGAGGACTTTGAATCAAAGGGACTTTGCTACAATTAGAGAGGGGAACCATTTCTGGACTTGAGCACAAGGTATTTGGAGGTACAATACCAGTAAAGGGAGCCCAGGAGGCATAGTGGTTACATGTTGGGCTGCTAACCACAAGATCGGCAGTTCAAAACCATCAGTCAACCCTCGGGCGGAAGATGGGATTTTCTACTCCTGAAAACAGTTACAGTCTCGGACACCCACAGGGGCAGGCGGTTCTACCCTGTCCCCTAGAGTGGCTGTTATTCAGCATGCACTCAATGGCAGTGAGTTTGAGCTACAGATGAGGAACTGCCTAAGGGGTAGCAGATGGGGGATGACTTGGGCTTTGGGTTGAATAAATGACACCCAGGGAAGAGTCGAGAAGGGACTGGAGCCGGAGCTTCGTGAGAGACAGGAGAAGAAACACGGAGACAAAACACCAAGCAAACTGTATCCATAGCTCCCGTCCTCTGCCCCTGTGCCTAGCATGATGAGGCACCCACTTCAAAGCTTTGCCCATGACAGCCCTCAATCACTATGTCTCCAGAGAACTCACAGGTGACGGGGGAAAACATGGCTTCTGATCACGCTGTCTGTTTCAGCCCCTCAAGGATCGAGAAGATGACCAATACAGCCACCTGCAAGGAAACCAGCGGAGGAAGAACTGAGCGGAGGACTCCGAGCAGGTGTGCCCTGCAGACACTGGTTCCAAGAAAGTACTTGCGCGTGGCCTGCCCTCCCCACGGCTGCCAAGCCTCCCTGCCTGCCCCCACCCAACAGTCAGGCTCTGGCTGTGGAGCGGAGCTGGGGGCACATGCCCTTTGCTCAAGGTCCCGGGCCAGCACCGACGTTCACGGTCTAAGATAATACGATACAGGGAAATCCTTTTGGAGCAGACCTAAAGCAAGGGAGATGGGAGATATTAATGTTGACCCCTATTAGGGCTTTTCGACATCTGCGCCGTTGGTATTTTGAGCTGGATTGCCCTTTGGGCGCTGTGGTCTCCTGTACGTGGTAAGATGTTGGGAAGCGTCTTTGGCTCTAACGACGCTACCTCATAGCACACCTCACTCATGCAACCCAAAATGCCTCCAGGTGTCCCCCGCAGGACGAAGAGCCCTTCTCGAGTACCCCTGAGCTACCGTCCCCCTTCAGTCAGCCAGTCGAGCAGGAAGAGGCGGCCACAAACAGTATTTGGTTTGCTGAACCGACTGCAGGTGTTTTGTTTTGTTTTGCTTTTTCCCATCCAGACCTTCTCTCTCTCCTCCAGTACTCATGGGCACCTCGAGGAAGACTCTTGGCAGACGGGATTTCAGATCCACATCTAGACTTGACCTCCCTAGAGATGACGAATGGAGGAGAAAGAGCATCAGAGCCAACCCAGATCTTTCTCAGAATAAGACAGCCCACAGAGAACTAGATGGACGCAGGTCCACACATAGGCTGCTTCGGGAGCGCCACCTATTGGGAGATAGTCATAAGGCATCCTGGTGGCACCGTGGGCTGAGAGCCGCAGAGGCGGTAGTTTGAGACCACCGGGCAGCTCTTCTGGAGAAGGCTCGGCTTTCTACTCCCTGCTCCCACAAACAGCTACAGTCACTTGGAAACTAACAGGGGCAGTCCTACCCAGTCTTATAAGGTCCCTCTGAGTTGGCATAACTCAATGGCAGTGAGAGAGACAGAGAGAGATTGGGGAGGCGGTGCCAGTTTTAGTTATTTCCTAACCGTTTTATTGGCATATAATTGACATATTATACAACTCGGAAGTTCACTCACGTCTAGAAGAGCTGCACAATCATCACCACAATCCGTTTTAGAACATTTTCTTCCTCCTTGTCTTCACTGTGATTAGCTCCCCTTTTCCCCAACCTTCCCTGCGATACCCGGCAGGAACCGTTAACCCAGTGACGGTCTCGATAGATCTACCTACCCTGCATTTCATACGCAGAAAAATATTAGAAAACAAACAAGTAAAACAGAAAAGGACCTCAACGGAAAAGAAAAGCCGAAAATAGTAAAAAGCAGAACAGATTTAAATGTCAACGGGTCCTAAGGGAGCTCAGTGATAGGATGCTACATTTTAACCTGACTGCACCTGCAGTCATCCACTTTGCATGTTAACCAGGTTAGTCACACCCCTGGTCCAGGAGCTTAAGCCGCGTGTATTTCCCCTTCCCTTGTTTTGTTAGTTTTTTTTTTAACTGGAACAACTTTAAAAATGAGTCTAATGGGAAATCAAATGATAAGGTATTACATTTTGGCCCTAATAAAATAATTCATTAAAATTAAAATATATATTACATGTTGACCTAACGACATCTGCCATAGTCAAGTTCCCAATGCTGTCTGTCTGATAGAAGTCTATGCACATCCCTCAACTTTGATGAGAAGGGGTTCATCGAGGCCTAATCCATGTGTGGACCCTGCGTGTGGGTTTCAGGCTTCCATTGCGGTCCATAGCCTTCTGCAAACCCGGTGTTCACAATTTTGGCTCTGAGGGCAATCCTTTAGATTGATCCTCCTTTAGATAGGGATCGTATGTTTTACAATCCTTGGATCACACAGTCTAGCGTGCTTCTTCCGTGTGGACTTATTTGACATCCCATTTAGATGACTGCCTATTTGAAAACAAGCCTTTAAGAACCCCGTGGCTAGTCTTTCTGATTGCCAGGCACTACCTAGTTTCTTTTCCACACTTTGCTATAGCTCCCATGCCTTCAGTGATCTCTTCTTGAGAGTGACATCAAGAAGGACCATGCCCTAAGAAGTAATTGTTCTCCGATTTAGACTAGACTTAGTGCAAGTCCAAAAACCAATCATCCATTTATGGTTTATATATGTCTCCGGTTCATCATTGTCATTTTATGTTAGAGAACATTACTAATCATCCCCCTAGAATATCACTTTAACTGCATTAGTCAATGCTGGTTTATATCATCTAGGGCAAGACACAACATATAGGTTTTCATGTTTTGTACATAATTCACCTGGCTTAGACTTTGCCGTGAAACGTCATCCTCTATTTCCATCCGTAAGCCATCTAATGACCTTCCCCAGAAACAAACAAGATAAATAATTTCTGATGCATCTTTCAGGAAAGAGCCTAGCTGTACACAAGCAACTCACCACAAATGGTACAGCAGACCGTATATCCTTTACCTTTCACCTCATAAAACCTGGATGTTCCCTCACAGCAGAATTTTAAAAGCGTTTGTTTTCAGCTACGTGGTACGGGTATCATTTATGTAACCAATCCTTTTACTAGTGGAAAGTGAGACCGAGTTGTCCAATGATTACACACTCGCCTGCGAGCCCAAGGATCAGCCACGTGAAACCGGCCCCGTTAGGATCACAGTGTTGGTGACTATGGGGAAGTTCCACTCCGTCTCGGCCTTCAGGGTCCCTGCGGCGTGGGGTCCAATCAGCAGCGTTGGTTGGTGCCACCTGCTGTTGGCTCCAATCTTTTGCTCCTACAATGTCCTTCTTAATGTTTTTTTTATTGATATGAAATTGATTTAACTATTTCAGTTGCTTTCCGTGATTTCCAGTAAGATTATCTAGTTGTACATCATAATCCAATTTTAAGACATTTCACTCACTCTCTTAATATCCTTTGTGCGGTTTGCCATTACTCCCGGTTCCCACACAAGCCCCCAAGCAACCACTAATCTAGTTTCTGTCTCTCTAGATTTGCTGTTTCTGGGCACTTCATATAGATGGAATAATACAGTATGTGGTCTTGTATAGATACTTGTTTTTCTTTCACTTGGCATGATGCCTTCAAAGTTCATCTGTGTTGCAGCATGCAATAGTGTTTGCTCCTTTTTATTAAAGAAAGGCATTCTTTTGTTGGAAGGCTATACCATGCTTGGTTTATCCATTCACCAGCTGATAGACATTTGAGTGTTTCCACACAGTTATTATGAACAATGCTAGGAGTTTTCTTGAGGAGGTCTCTATCTGGCCCTGTGTTTTCATTTCCCTAAGGGTGATGAGAGGGGTCTGGATGGCTGTTAGGATGAGTTAGGATGAGGCTGTCTGCTCCCAGGAAGATGAAGTCTGGAAAACGGATACAGAGTCATGAGGGGTTAGAATCAACTCGGCGGCAGTGGTTTGGGTTTTGTTGTTTTTGCCTTTTTTTTTTTTTTAAAGCAGACACCCAATTGAAAAGAATTGTTCGGCCATGTGATAAGTTCGTTGTTAGCTTTTGAAGAAGCTGCACTTAGCATTCTCACTAGCAATTGACGAGGGAGAACTTTCTCCACCTCCTCACCAACATTTGTACTGTTTCTCTTTTGTATTACAGCCTTTCTAGCGGGTGTACTAGAGCCCCTGGGTGATGCAAATCGTACACTAGCTGGGCTGCTGAACCAAAGGTTGGAGATTCAAGCCCACTCAGAACACCTTGAAAGAGAGGCCTGGAAATCTACTTCCAAAAACCTTCCATAGAAAACCCTACGGAACCACGTCCATGCTGACACATAATCACAGCTGGTTTTGCTTGGGTTTGCCTTTCCTTTATTCTCCCCCTCCCGCTCCTATCACCCAGTGCTTTTCTTTGAAGAAAAGAAAATGAGAAATTAGCATTTCCTTGCAATTTCATTTGCATTTCTAATGATGTTCCTATTTTTTATGTGACTATTTGCCACTCATGTATCATCTTTGACAAAATATCTATGCAAACCTTTTGCCCAT
Source organism: Nesogale talazaci (assembly GCA_004026705.1). NCBI lineage: Eukaryota > Metazoa > Chordata > Mammalia > Afrosoricida > Tenrecidae > Nesogale > Nesogale talazaci. Next base: position 18,888 of record PVJH01008821.1, on the reverse strand, counting down.
TTTTTAAAATTGGGTTGGCTTCTTGGGTAAAGTGACCAGATGGCCCGCTTTTAAACAACTTAACGTCCCATGGCGTTTTAAAACTAAAATAAATATATTACAATACTATTTTTGCATTCTATGAACATTTTTGTTTTGGGGGGTTTTGGAGGGGGGGGGCATCACTGCCTTCTGGTGGAGTGAGTAGGAGGCCCAGCCTTCCTTCCTGTGGAGCCGCTGCTAGAATTGAACCTCCATCCCAGTGGGCCGCAGTCCTGCGCACAACCACTACACCATCGGGGCTCAGCCCTCTATGAACATTTTTGTTGCTCCCTAGAGACCAAATTTTTAATCAAGAAACCACACACACACACACACCCGGTCAATGGCGTCCCACTTAAAATCTGGTCTCTTTATTTTTGGGTCATAGGGGTTCTTGATATTTTCTGACTACAAGTCCCTGCAGATCATTTGGTGGCTTGTCTGGTCTAGTGGTCTGGTCGTGCTGCTATGAGGTCAGCGGTTCAAACAGAGCAGGCAGGCGCTCCCCGGGAGAAAGATGAGACTGTCTGTTCCACTCACAATTTACAGCTCAGAAACCTAGAGGTCTCCCTGCTCCCCTCCACAGGGTTGTTTAGAATCAGAAATGAACTGAGGGCAGTGAGTTTGGTTTTTGGTTGCGTGGCTTGTCTTTCATTTTCTTTATCATGTCCTTGGAAGTGCAAAAATTTTGAATTTTAAGTTCATTTTTATCTAATTTTATTTTTACTGTATTTTTGATGTCACATCTAAGAATTACTTGCTGAACTCAAAGTCAAAAAGCTAGTCTGGTCTTCTTCCAAAACTTTTCTTTTCTTCCAAAATTTATATAGCTCTCTAGCAATAAAATGTCATATTGAACATGATTAAAGATATTTGTAATTTAAATACAAATAAATGGAGTTGCTGGACGATATTCTATTTGCAGTTGTCATTTTATTCATTGACAAATTTAGTTCCATAGATGTTGCAGATATATACCCCACCAATAGATGAATATCTGCTCTTTCCAATATATTATGAAATGTTTAAAACTTTGCCAGTCTAAATAAAAATGTCCTATCTTGATGCAGTTTAAATTTACATTTTCCTTACTTAAAATGGAAGTGAGCAATTGACTTTTCATTTTCATTAAATAACAGTCTACAGTTTGGAAAATGAGATCTTTTGTGATAATAATTGCAAAGCTTTCCTAACTTTATTCTTTAAATTTACTTTGCCACTTAAAAATATTTTTAAGTAGAATTTATATAGGGAAAAATCAATACTAGAAATATAACATACTTTAAGACTGTCTGGTAAAATTCCAAAATTAGCCCCTCCCTTACAGTAACAATTCCTTTTAAGCTTAATCAGCAGAGATGTTCTAACTTGGGAAGGAAGCTAACAAAGTCAGTAAGCTAAGTAGCTAGAAAGGAAACAACACCCAATTTGGATAAACAAGGGTGCATGAAGCTTCAGGGAATGGCGAGCTAATGACCTCTGGGGAAAATGTAGGTATACTTTCCTACTGATCATTTTATAGCCTGCATTCTTAGAGTATCGACTGCATCTTGTGACAATGTAAAAACCTGCTAATCTCCTTTAATCATTGTAAAAAACAAAAAACAAAAAACCTCTTTCTTGGATTTTGCAGTCAGGATTGAACTGGAAAAAGCTCAATGGAAAAACCTGGCTGTTTTTCTTCTGCAAGCCCTTATAGGAATAAACTTAGAATTTCTCGAATCCACTTCGTCTGTTTCTTGGCTACAATGACAGGTTCTCCCAGACCTCTTGCAGTCCCTAAAGAATTAATACTTTTATTGTTTCTAGGTATGTCTTCATCACTATAAGCTATCCTTTTTTATTTGTTTTCTCATGAAATTCACTAGCATTTTTATGGTTCATTTTATGAATTTAAATACTTTGGCTGAACGCAGCAAGATAATGATAAATTTTTAAACCAGACAGCTAATCGATTATTCTAGAACTACTTGTTGTATAATGCCTTGTGAGTCCTCTGATATTAAACAATCACTTTGCCATCCCACCCTTGCCATGGTTGTTTGGGTGATTTTTAAGGACCCACAGCCACCCTGTGCCCAACAGAAGCAAACACTGCCAGTCCTTACAATTGTCCCTCTGCAGGAGCCCGCTGCTGTAGCCACCGTGTCCACCAGTTTCCTTCAGGGCCTTCCTCTTTTTCGCTGCCCTCCTCTATCCCAAGCATGATGTCCTTCCCTAGGGACGGGTCTCTCCTTCACAATACCAGGTTGTAAACTCCCAGAAGACTTCACACCAGCATTAAAAAGCTCTTTCAGAGGGGTGCTTCGAATACGGTAGGCACTCAAATACCTGGGTTTTAAAATAAAATACAAGATTCCTAATGCACAACTCCTGAAATGGGCACCATTGTCTTTCTGTACCACCTAGCATGGGCTCTCGGGTGAGTATAGGACTTAATTGCATTGGTGGCATTGCTAGTTACGTATCTAGCCCAGCGGGGCTATCCTGCGCCTGTAAAAATGTATAGACTGGGGCTGAGCCCCGGTGGCGTAGTGGTTGTGCACGGGACTGCAGCCCACTGGGTTGGAGGTTCAAATCCAGCCACAGCTCTCCAGGAGCAAGGCTGGGCCTCCTACTCCCACCACCAGAGGGCAGTGATGCCCCCCCAAAAAAGAATTTAAACGTACAGACTGGGGGTGGGGGGCGGTATACGGACTCAGAAACCCTATACGGAGTCGCTACAATTGGCTTTCACTTCGGAATGGACTAGATGGCGGTCAGTTTTGAACCTTGGATAAGGCATAGTCTATCCAGGGGTCCTCAAACTTTTTAAACATGGGGCCAATTCACTGTCCCTCACACCATTGGTGGGCCGGACTATACAGTTAAAAAAAATGCGATGAACAAATTCACTGCGGGTCCAGGCTGCTAAGCATGACAGCAGCGGCGGGGGCAAAAACACCTGGCAGGCCTGAGGCTCCATAGTCTGAGAAGGGACAGCCAACAAAAGAAAACCGGAATGCATCTTAATTTCTACAAATCTACAAGCTATAAACCACAAAAAAGTAGCAGACGCCGTTTCAGGCAGGCCTAAGCTGGCGAGGAACGAAAATATCAGGAGTCCACGAATATGGCGCACAGGACCCGGAACTGCTTGCCTCACTGTGCCTCAAATTCCACTAAACTTCAAGTCACCCCACGCCGGAACCGGATCCCGGGGTCGCTTCCTGCTATTTCCGCCCCGCCCCCAAGCTGCGCCGCCCGAGCCTGCGCGTGCGCCGTGGGGATGTTTGTGCGCCAGCTACCGGTGCGCAAGGACAGATCTGCTTCCGGCGCTGAGATGAGATTTCATCAAGCGCCGGCCCTTCCCGATGGCGTCATTTCCGGTTGCCTCGCTAAGTCGGAAGTGGGATCCCCTTCGGTCGCTGACAGTCGTACAGTCGCTTCTGGCCCTACAGGCTCCGGTAAGAAAGGGAGTTGCTTCAGCGGGAAGCGATCAGAGGGCCGCCACGAGTCGTTGTCCCTGTCTCCCTCCTATTCGAATGTCTGTCCCGGCCTCGACACTCTGCCGCCCCCAGATTCCTTCTGTGCCTTCCTGCCCTATGACCCTACTCCTTAAGGAACTTCGACCCAGTCCGATGTGAGACCCCGAATAGTGCCCCGGTGTCTGGCGTCTGTGTGCGCATCTCTTGTCCCCTCTCCGCCATGCCCCGCGTAGAAAAGGCCGGAGGCTTGGCCCTGCAATGTCTTTGAACTTCCTTTCTCAGGACGGTGAGCCGTCCGGGGGGAGGGGGTCTCCCTCCTCGCCCTGCCCGACCCCTTTATGGAACGCGGAGGCCTGACAAAATATTGAAAGTACCCAGCAGATAACCAGATTCCAAAGGAGGTGAAATGAAGCACAAATCTGAATAATTTGTAAAAGGGTATCAATATGGTTTCAAGACATAAAGCGTATAATCAGTGGCCCTGAGTTATACGTGTAAAATTTGTTGAATTGGAGAATGTCTTGTGTGTATTTTTGCCACAATTAAAAAAATAGTGACTACACTGGTACCCCTAAATACAAGGAAGGAAAAAAAAGGTCTAAAGTGAACTGTGGTAATCATTGTACAATTGATTTTGTATGGTTGAACTATTGAATTGTGTAATATGTGGCAGAAGGGCCAGTAAAATTGTTTTTAAAGAAATAAGTACAAATTTCAAAATAAGTAAGCCATATGTGTGGCAAAGTGTTGACATTTCTTTGTTTGTTTTACTAAATAATATTTTATTGGCATATCTTACTGCTTCCAATATATCTCTTCCCTTCCCATCCCATACAGTTCTGTTGTTCAATCCCATCACTGATGTATAGCCCCACAATCCTGATGGGTTTGAACTTCTGAAAACTCATCTGAAAGGTGTTGTTATTTCTTTTCTTTTTTTTTTTTTTTTGGTGTTGTCATTTCTTAAAGGCAAATTATCAAACCCCAAAATGCCCAGCAGTTGGATTTAGAAGGCACTTCTGAAATTGAGTACGCAAAACCCAGAAACTGATGAATATTCCCCTTGAAATCAATTTTTTTTCACTGCCAGAATAAGGATGGATTTAGTCTCGCTGTCCTGGGCTGTTTGGGAACTCCCCCAGAGGTAAAATAGGACTTGAAGCTAGACTCTCAGTTTTTTACTGGATGAGTCCCAGCTAGTTGAGAAGATTGTTGGGTGAGACATATAGCTGAAAGCATGTCTTGTTTCCATTTTTTAATTTTTCAGCCCACTGGGAAAGAGACATTTATGGAGTCTGATTTAATAGAGCTTGGCTTGAACAAATTTGATTTTAAAAACAAATCTTGGTTTTGGAAAGTGTTCCAAATAGATCTGTTAAAAATACATCAAGTCTGATGTTCAAACCTTTGTATGTTCATCCCTTTAAGAACTGATAATGGCACTTGAAGAAGTAGTAGTCCTTTTCATGTGGGAGACTTTGTGATGTATTGCATTGTGCAGCAGCGGTTTGAATCCACCAGCCTTTCTTCAGGAGACGATGAGGCTTTCTATGCCCATAAAGCGATACAGCCTCAGGGGCCTACACAGGCAGTTTCATCCTGCGCTATCGGTTGGTCATGTGTTGGCATCGACTCAGGGGCACTGAGTTTGGTTTTAATTGTGGAGTGCTACTCTTTGTGAAGAAAAGCTTGAATCTTGAGAGCGTGAGAGGGTTTTGTAGAACCGTAGATAGGCAGTCATTGTAGATACAGATCTTTGCAGTGGGTTTATTGGAAACTTGTTTTCAAGCAGGACATATTTAAAAATAATTAAATCCAAAAGCTTCTCACAGTTGGTGATTTAGTGCCCTTCCATGGTCTAAGTAAGATAACTCCGTATCTCTGTGTGACAATTAAAATAGCTGACAGATCCCTGATGGGTTTTTTTCTTTTTTAATTGCAATTGCATTTCCTCAGTTCTTCCTTTTGGAGTAAATGGTGTTTCCATGCCCTCCATCTGTAAGACCGCTGACTGGATAGAAAGTGGTAGCTCCACAAAGGTTCTTGCCCAGGGATCAGCCTTCCCATTTCCCATAAATGCCCCTGTAAGGATTTGCTTATTTTCGCCATTTTACAGTGGAAATGGTTTGTGCACGGATTTGGATTGCATAAGGAAAAGGTAGCCCTAATGAGGTAGGCGAAAGTTCATCTGGTTCTTCCCAGCAAAAGAAATCTGACACATGCTGAAATCTCAGTGCGCCACCAGGCCACCACTACAAGCAACTCAAAACCTTAGGAAAGCCCTTCCATGAAGGAGAATCTTGGTGTTACTATGAACTACCAGGAGCTCCTGTAAGGTCAGATCCAGGGTAAAAGGTGATTGCATAACGGTGACGTGGAGTGCCAGGCACAGAAAAACAAAGGAACAATCAGATGCGACTGTGCACTCAGAGAGCTCACAGTCTTCACAGAGTAGAAGGTCTGCATCAGGAATACAAAATGGGATGTTACTAATCCTACTCAGAGATGTAGATAAAATGCAGTGACGGCTCCCTTTATAGATTGTGATAGTGAAGTGCAGGCAGCCCCCAAGTTGTGGACCTACAACTTGTCGACAACCCTCATAAAGCCTACTCTGTCTTACACTTCAGGTCACAGTAACAAACAGCACTAGTTTGTTATTATGTGAAAGATGTTCTCCTATACTGGGAAGTGGATTTTGTGCTTAGAAAGAAAGGTGCATTATGTACTAAGACAACAGGGCATCAGGATTGGAGAGCTTGTTAACAATCCCAGTGTGCAGATAACACAACCTGTTTGCTGTGAGGACTGAAAGCACTTACTGATGACAACCCAAACTTTAACACAATGTAAGGAAAACCAAAATCATCCTAACTGGACCAATAGACAGCATCAGGATAAAGAAAGGGAAGATTGAAATAACCACAGATTTCATTTTACTTGGATCCACAGTCAACACTCACAGAAGATATCAAATGCCGTATTGCACTGGGCAAGTCTGTTGCACAAGGCTCTGTAAGAGAACTGAGGTACACCCAACCCAAACCTTGGTATTTTTAGTGGTTTCATATTCGTGGCGAAAGCTGGGAAAACAGGATCAGTGCCTTTGAATTATGGTATGAGTGAAGGAAATTGAAGGTACCAAGAACTGCCGGAAGAACAAACAAGGAGGTGCTGAGAAAGCACAGTCAAGATGCTCCTTAGAAGTAAAAGGGTTAGCTGAGCCCTGGTGGCGTAGTGGTTGTGTGCGGGACTGCGGCCCACAGGGTCGACGGTTCAAATCCAGCAGCAGCTCTCCAGAAGCAAGACTGGGTTTCCTATTCCCACCAGGGCAGTGATGGGAGTCGGGGGGAGAAGAAGAAGTAAAAGAATCAAGACTTCCTCGCATATTTTTGGACATGCTACCAGGAAAATCTAATCCCTGGGGGGGAAAACATCCTACTTGATAACAGAGAGAATCGGTGGGGAAAAAGATCCTGCGTGAGATGGAGTGACACGGGCTGCAGGGGGCTCGAACATCGTGACAGTTGTGAGGACGCTCCCAGCTCCACAGGGTTTTGTGTTGTGGCACGAAAGGCCGCCATGGGCAGGAGGTAACTTGAGGACACCCGAAACAAGACAAACACTTGACCACCTGACGTTAGAATCACATTGTAGCTACCTGTTTTTGCTTTAAACTTAGAGATAAACTTTTTAAAACGGAACTTGTTTGTCATCGAGTAGCTACCTATGTTGAGAAGGGAGCAAACAATGTCGTGAGGTTGCTCCATTTTCTTTCTGCCTCTCTTGATAGTCTCAAGAGCCTTTCTCTGTCAAATAATTTGTATTCCCACCTCTCATTTCTGTGTAGGTGGTATTGAACTAGTTTACATAAGGTAGGAGACGTTCACTGACTCATAACTGGAAGCCAAGAGGACTTTCTTCTCCACCTCTCAGCTCTGTTTTTGTATGTTGGTTTAGTTTTAGACCAGGCTTTCTCCAAATGCTGCAAAGATGGCAGGCTTATAGCTTTTCTTTTCTTTTTTTTCTTTTTTTTTCTTTGGCAGATTTATATCTTACTTTCCTGGCAACTTAAGCAGGAAAACGTGTCTTTTGCTGTAAACTAAGCAGAGGCCTAGAATAAGTGTTCATTGGCTCTGATAGACCTTGGGGAGGTCTTCTCACTTCTGAATCGGTCACTTTGGCCAATGGATGGTACACTCCCTTGGGCCTGCATAAGGAAATGTAATCAAACAATGCCAATGCCATTTCCGTCGTTGGCCCCACAAATCGCTTTTGAGGTGTAACTGCATCTTCGTATTGCACACTGGACCCAACGGTCGGATTGCACCTCTCTTCAGTATTGTAAAAAACTGAAACCGTGAACGTTAGAGACAGACTCAACCAAAGATCGTTTAGGTTTTAGTCAGAAATGTCCGTTTTCAGCCCAGCAGTAGCGATAGTTAGTTCAGTATATTTGAAGACTCCATGACCTCAAGCTCCTCTGGTTCCTGTCCTGATTTGCCACTCTGCGTGTAAGAGACAGGCTTCATGAGCTTCTGTGTAGCTGAGGGGTGCCCAGCTCTAACTTGAGTCATGGAATTCTGAGCAATTGTGATTGCCCTTCCCATGGTAAAGGAGAGCTGTTCGGCCGGCTTAGATACTCGTGGTAATCCAGGGTTCTTGTTACATTGATCTTAAAGTGCCCTGTGCGTTGGTAAATTCTGGTTGTCTTCATTCACCCTCTGATTTTACCCAACTTTTTAAAAAAAAATGGGTAGCAATTAAGAGATGGCACATGTATGCAGTTACCTGCGTTCCAGGTGAACGTTTTGTAGCCTTTTTGATTTAGAAACACCCCACCAACACCACATTTTTTGTCCAGTTGGTAGGTCTGTGAACATTTTGTCGCTGCTTCCTTGAGTCTTGGAACAGGGTTGGAAAATCTCCACCCCCACCAACCCTTTTAAATGTGATGTATTTGAGAGATGGGGAAGGAAACATCTGTGGCCATGTGACAGCTGCTGTGTTACCTGCCTTTCTGTGTCTAATGGCTGGCTTGTCTCTAGCCCCTCCCCCTAGGTCTGGATGGAGGATACGTCAAAGTGAAATGACAGACCAAGAGAATAACAACAACATCTCAAGTAACCCCTTTGCCGCTCTTTTTGGCTCTCTGGCTGATGCCAAGCAGTTTGCAGCAATCCAGAAAGAGCAGCTGAAGCAGCAGTCTGGTAAGTGGGGCAGCCAACAGCAGCAGATGAGATGACCTATATTGGGACCTTCCCAACTTAAAGTGTTCTTGGGATCCTGCATTGCAATTGATGGCACGCGCGTGTGTGTGTGCGCGCACGCTTGTGTGTTTCATGTTCTGAGGGCCTCCTGTCCTTCCCCCCGACCCCCCCCCCCGACCCCGCAATAAAGAAAGAGGCTATAAACAGGTGGCTCTTCAGTAGCACGTGCCAGTATTTCTCCCAAAGCTGTCAAGCTGTGCTTGTTTTAAATCACCTAGTAAATACCATTTAAATGAATCTACTTTTTCACATCCAAAAATGGAGGTTTACGTATGCACAGCAGGTCACGTGCAGCCGTAACAACGTGTGACGAAGAAGGATTATCCAAAGAGTCTCGCCTTGTACACAAATAAATGAGGTTTTGTTCCCAAGCCCAGTGCTCCTGAGATCTTCTCAGATCGGCCTTCTTTGTGGCTTACTGCTATTGGGACAAACTGCTAGAAAAAGGTAATCATTAACCCTGGTGCTTAAAAAAATTTACTCATCAGAAAAAAACGCCTTTCTTAACAAGATACCAAATTCAAGCCCAGCTTCCCATCAGAAGACATGTAGACTGGAAAGGATTAGGCCGTTCCTCAAACTGCAGCCGGTTTCAAAAAGTTCTTGGAAAAGGGTATATTTTCATTCCAGTTTTCCATGTGCTTTTTGAAGTCCCCTCGTGTCCATGTTGTAAGGATATACCCAAGCTTTCAAACGCGACACTCTTGTCTTCACTTCCCTCCAAAAAGAATAAAGTGTGCCATTCCTTTGAAGACTAGGAGCCCTGGTGGTATCATGGGAATCACCCATTACATGGTTGGCAGAGGGAGACCCCCATCGGTTCCACGGGAGGGACAATGGGGCTTTGGACTCCCAGTGACAGTGACAGCCTCAGAAACCAAAGCAGGTCGCTCTGGGTCAGCATGGACTTGATGGCACTGGGTTTGGTTTCTTGGAGTTTCTCTTGAGAAAAGGAGGAAGACTCACATTTCCCCTTTCATTCACGTAGTGCAACCAAAAAAAAAACCATCGTCAGATGCATAGCTGAGCCCTGACCTTGATATCTGATAAGGACTGGCTAAATGCAATAAAATCAGGACATGTGAACAATGGACAGGGTGGTGGATGGGGCAGACAAGAAGTAATTGACTCGAAGTGCCAGCCTTTCGCCCTGCTGGAAAGAAGCAGCTCCGCGTCTTTGGTGCTGAATTCACTCCCAGGTTTTTAATGATACAGGCTCAGACTGGAAACCCCGGATCAGGGGAGTGCAGGAGAGAAGTGAGTGAGCAATAGGCAAGTCAAGGGGCTGGGAGTGTGTAATGTGCAGGTATGTGGTTGAGGCAAATTTTGCCACACAGTTTCTTAGCTCCTGTCACCCTGGCTCTTTGGAGGGGAACTTGACGGTGGAGGAGCAGAATGACAGGCACTCACTGCCTCCTGGCTGTCAAGAGGCGTAAGGCTGGCTAGAATGTCGGGCACAGCAGCCAACAGGCAGTGAGGACATAACAGGTCCGTGCCCTTCTGTTACTCTTTTGGCATTTGGTCATCTCAGTTTGTTTACGCTGGGTTTATCGTGCCACCAGGTCTAACCTGTTTTCTCCTACCAGTGAGCATTCTGCTAGAACCTTTGGCCTTCCGAATGAAGCTTCACTTTAACTGAACTCACCACACTAAGGCAGCCTTTCCTTCTGCAAGTTTTACCTGCTTTAGAGACTGGCCCTCTGTCAGTAGAGAAAAGCCCCTATTGTCTCTTGTGTGGCTTTTAGCGAGTACGACTACTGTTATTCTCGGAAGGCTGTTCCGAGAGGTTCTCTTGCATTGCTTTATGAAAAAAAGGAGTGGGGGTAATAAGAAGTATTCCCTCATCTGTTAAAAACTCAACTCGGGCTGAGCTCCGGTGGCGTAGTGGTTGAGTGCGGGACTGTGGCCCACAGACTTGGCGCTTCAAATCCAGCAGCGGCTCTCCAGGAGCAAGGCTGGGTAGCTCCCACGACCACCAGAGGGCAGTGATGCCAAAAAAAAAAAACAACTCACTGCCATCGAGTTCATGCCAGCCCATGGTGACCCTATAGGACAGGGTGGAGTCTCCAGGACAGTCCCTAATGGAGTAGAAAGGCCTCTCTCTCCCGCAGAGCAGCTAGTGGTTTTGAACTGCCTGACCTTGCAGTTAGCAGCCCAAGGTATAAACCACTGTGCCACGAGGGCTCCTCCATATGCTGGGCATGTGAATGAGAATGCATCCCTGCTGGGGCAATGGGCTAAGCACGTGTCTGCTAGCCACAAGGTCAGGGGTTCAAACCCCCCTGCCAGTGTGAAGGAGAAAGGAAAGCTGTCTGGTCCCACGAGGATTCGCCATCGTGAAAATGTTAGGTAGCACTCTGCTCGGTCCCCCAGGTTTGCTGTGCATGCACCCTGGCTGGTGGTCAGCAGGTTTGGCTTCCTAAGAGTGATTTAACAATGTGTGTTAACTTCTAAGTGCTCCTGCTCTCTGACCCGGCAGTCCTGCTTCTATGCAGTTCTTCTACCCAATTCATTCTATCACTGCAGTGCACATCGAGAGCGCCGCTCCCCCTCAGTGCAGTAGTGTCCAGAAAAGGAGCCCTGGTGGAGCTTTGGTTCAGCACTTGATCCCCCAGAGCAGCATGTGACTGTCTGCTTCTGTCAAGAGGGCAGCCCACTGAAGCCTCTGTCCAAAGGGGGCTTTGGGGGGGTGGGGCACTCAGAACGTCCTCAACAGCAATTGGCTGGGCTTCCCTTTTTCTAATAGCCCTTCAAACAGCCCTTGGGAAAGACCCACGTTCTACAGACTTTCTGGAGTGGAAACATATACACCCCAATTGTTCAAAATTATGAAAAAAACTGAGAAACAACCCGAACGGTCACCAGTTGATAAATAGCCACAAACATTCCAGTGTGTACAAACAGTGCAGCTGTGGAGACTGAGCGGGGCCCGTAAATGAAAAAAATGTTGAAAAGGCAGTGTTATCATAATATCCCCTCCCCCCCTTTTTTAATCAAACTAAAGTAAGAATTCTGTAATAAGCATTAGCAGAGGAATCGGAACATTCGGGGATCAGTAGCTAACTGTGGCAGTTGTTGGTAAGGAGCTGGTTCACAGAAGCCTTTCGGTGCTATTTCCTCATGTGGCTTGCAATCATAGCCAGTGTGTCTTCTCGTAAAATCAAGGGAGAGCCTCCTATTTAAAGAGAGGTGTGCTAATCCATCTCTGGGAAATGTGGTCTTGACTGGGAGTGTGAACGAGGGAGGGAGGGAGTTGTGGGAAGGAGTCCCAGCACGAGGCGCTCAGCGGGACAGGGGTTTCAGAGCCGGGCACTTAGAACTTGCTTGCCTCGAGAGGTTCGGTAATCAGCCTACATAGCTTTCGGCCGCCCCATTTCCTCTTCTAGAAGAGGGTGTGATTTTTCACGGCTTACGCTTTCTGACAGATGAAGCCCCAGCTAGCCCAGATGACTCAGACAACAGCGTGTCGGAGAGCCTGGATGAGTTCGATTACTCGGTGGCTGAGGTCAGTCGCTCCTTCCGCTCCCATCAGGAGATATGCGAACAGCTCAACATCAACCACATGATCCAAAGGGTCTTCCTCATCACTCTGGACAACAGTGAGTTGCAGGCGTGTGGTCGGCCGGGCCTCTCCCCGCCTGCCCAGAACACAGTCCTCCGGGCTTCACAGGGCTCAGGGTCCAGGGAGGTTGTTGGCACACCCCAAACATATGGAGCATCCTTCTCATTTTGGTACTGACTGGCCCATAGAACTACTTGCTTTGAGAACCTGAGAGAGAAATGGGAAGGGTAGCCCCTGTTTAGCTGGATTAAATAGTTGACGGAAGCCACAAGAGTTAACCAGACAGGGCATGTGCCCTGACCTGCAGTTAATCCCGAGTTTGTACTGTTGTCTTCCCACTGGGATTTGCTCTTGAATATCACCACGTTAGTTTTGTAACAAAGCTCATATTCTCTGACAAAAAAAAAACAAAACTCTAATCTTTTGGTACTCTGTGTATGTAAGCATCATTTTGGTATTACCTGAGAACTTGAAAGAGTCTAAGAATAAGAGCAAAGCGTTATCCTTTACCTACCAGATTAAAAAACCATTTCCCAGGTGACCCCAGCTTAAAAAGTGGGAATGGCATCCCCAGCCGTTGTGTGTACTTGGAAGAAATGGCAGTAGACCTGGATGATCAAGACTGGCTTGATATGAACAACATTGAGCAGGTACCATTCTTTCTCTTCCTAGCATGCGCTCTCAGCAGAAGTTAGCCATGCCGCCGCACCCCGCTCCCCTTTCTCCAGCACTCACCGTGTTTACCTCCATCTCATCCACTGTGGTGTTTTCCTTATGAAGCCTTCTCATCTGCCATGGCCACAGATACCTGTTCTTGAGACCCAATTAAAATGTCAGCTTACTTATAACGCCTTGCCCACTAGAAATTATGGCTCCCCCCTCTGATTTCCTAATCTGCTGTCTCTTAATGGTAATTGTCATTGCTTGCTCTCATGTAGTGAATTTTTTTCCAGTCAGAACAGTGCTTTACGCCTTGTGGGCAACTGTTTAGCATGAAAGAAATAAAAGTGTGGGCTGAGCCCCGGTGGTGTAGTGGTTGTGCGCGGGACTGCGGCCCACTGGGACGGAGGTTCAATTCCAGCAGTGGGGCTGGGCCTCCTATTCCCACCACCGGAGAGCAGTGATGCCCCCCCCAAAAAAAGAAATAAATAAAAGTGTGGTGGGGAAAAACACTTCAAAACTTGCAAGTTAACTCTGCACCTTTAAATTAAATTATATTAAACACATCTGGGTGAGATCAGCCATTTACCTACCCGTTTAAGTTTAACCCCGGTTCTCAGTACCCATCAACAAATCCTCCTTAAAGCCTGCTCTGTGCTTAGCTAGCCAGCTAAGGAGTGATGCAGGATAGCTCTATGTATACAGGTAATTCTAATGTTCTGTGGACACAAATAGCCTCTGAAATGAGACACTGCACCCTTTTGCACCCCCTTCATTCTGTATCAAAGTTTGTCATTCTGATAGTACTTACTGTCAAGAGATTGCCTGTGAAGTGTGAAATTTCCCTTTACATTTTGATGTTCTCAGAATAACGCTTGTGTTTTTCGTTTTTGTTTTTTTTGTCTGTTTTCCTTTATAGGCCCTCTTCTCTCGCTTATTGCTTCAAGATCCAGGCAACCACTTGATTAACATGACCTCTTCTTCCACGATGAATCTCTCTGCTGATCGAGATGCAGGGGAGAGGCACATTTTTTGTTACCTTTATTCCTGCTTCCAAAGAGCCAAGGAGGAGGTAAAGGAGTAGTCCCCACCGAGTGTGGTGTTATCGTCCCTCTGTAGCACATAAACCAGAAAGTTGTGTTGGTGCCTTAGATTACAACGTTATTTCAGGATAATAGCTATCTGGACCTGGATATCTGAAGCATTATTCGTTTGACTCCTGATGCTTTCCTCTCCCTGTTTTGCGGTGTACATCCCCGTGGAGTTCACACCACCAGTTAATCTGTACCTCCAGCCCAGCGGTTCTCAATCCGTGGGTCGCCTAAGACCCTTGGAAGACACCTTTTTTCCAATGTTCATAGGAACTGAGACACTCCTCTGTCTCCAGGCGGGTCCGCCCTCATGCAGATACGCCCACAGAGGAGTACCCAGCGTGAAGACTATTAACCCATGCTAAACCATGGTCAAAACATTTCATTTGGGCTGAGCCCTGGTGGCTTGGTGGTTGTGCGCGGGACTGCGGCCCACTGGGACGGAGGTTCAGTTCCAGCATTGGGGCTGGGCCTTCTACTCCCACCACCGGAGAGCAGTGATGCCCCCCAAAAAAAAAGTTCTTAAAAAAAAAAAAAAAATTTCATTTACTTGTCATGAGAATTAAATACTTCACAATATATAATTACATATTGTTTTGTGATTAATCACTACGCTTTCATTATGTTCATTGTGTAACAATGAAAATACATCCTATATCTCCCATACCTACATGATTCATAACGGTAGCAAAATACAGTTATGAAGTAGCAACGAAAATCATTTTATGGTTGAGGGTCACCAGAGCATGAGAAACTATTGAAGGGCTGCCGCATTCGGAAGATTGAGAGCCCCTGCTCTGGTCTCTCTGAGATCAGAGTACACAAAGTAGACCTGACCAGATAGTGATTGCTTAAGCCAAGGAATGAACCTCATGATTGTTCATGCATCCACAGGAGAGCCATGCATTTGGGGGTGTAGGATGTCTCTTACATTTTGTTTGCTGTGTCCACTCATGCACAAGGTGGTAGAACTAGACTCTTCCCTCCACTCCTCATTCTGTTTCCAGATTACCAAAGTTCCAGAGAACCTGCTACCCTTCGCGGTACAGTGCAGAAATCTCACCGTGTCCAATACCCGCACAGTTCTCCTCACCCCCGAGATCTATGTTGACCAAAATATCCACGAGCAACTGGTGGATTTGCTATTAGAAGCCATCCAAGGAGCCCGTAAGTACATCGGGGAGCTCCGGGAGCTCCCGTGAGAGCTGGGATTGCCCCGTGGGGTCTCAGAGTCACGTCTCCTGTATCAGATAAGGCAGGCTGTCCATATCATGGGCTAGGGCTTCTCATGCCAGTTAAAGCAGAGCACAGTTATTTCTGAATAGGCCAGGTCTAACCAGTGGGTTAGAAATCGGCAGTGGCAACAGTACAGTCATGAAAAGTGTAAGAATAAAGAGCCAGGGTGCCCTTTGACCTCTCTTACCTCGCTCTGCCTCTGGTAGATTTTGAAGATGTTACTGAGTTTCTGGAAGAGGTCATTCAAGCCTTGACAGTGGACGAGGAAGTTCGGACATTTCCAGAAGTCATGATTCCAGTGTTTGATGTTTTATTGGGTCGAATAAGAGACCTGGAGCTCTGTCAGATCCTGCTGTATGCGTATCTGGATATTCTTCTCTATTTCACCAAGCAAAAGGATATGGCAAAGGTAGGTCTGAGAAGTGGTGTCCGGTTGGGCTGGAGATTGTGTACTTCATGCCTTCCTATCCGGGGGGTGCTTTGTAGATGGATATCCTTAAGGAAACAGGCACCAGTAGTCATTGCACTGCTAGCCCCAAGGTCAGTGATTCAAACCCGCCAGCGACTCTTTGGGAGAAAGATGAAGCCGTCTCAGAAACCCTGTATGGGATCACTGTGAGTTGGAGTCAACTCAGCGGAAGTGGGCCTAGTCTAGTCCAATGTCAGTTACCTATAGGTCCGATAAGGGAAAGCCTATTAGTTACCGTACAGACTTCACTCTGCAAGGCCCTCTGGCCTTCATCCGCTCCATCTCCCTCTACAGAAGAATAAGTTGAACTTGTCTTCTCCCGCAGGTGTTTGTCGAGTACATTCAGCCCAAGGACCCCAGCAATGGGCAGATGTACCAGAAGACCCTGCTGGGTGTCATTCTGAGCATCTCCTGCTTGCTCAAGACTCCGGGTGTGGTGGAAAATCACGGCTACTTCCTGAGTCCGTCCCGGTCCAGTCCCCAGGAGATCAAAGTGCAGGAGGCCCACATCCATCAGGTGGAACTGTTTACTGGGGTACTCCAGCCCCTGACCTTGGGTTCAGTGGAGTTTCCCCAGGAAGCAGATGTAGCCGAGGCTACTTGAGCCTCTTTGGGAAAGCAAACTGCTCTGGCTGGCTTTCTACCTTAACCGTGTAAAGGCCTGGCCCTTTGGTCAGCGAGCACTGAGAGGGGAGGACTAAAGCCAGCTTTGGGGATCAGCTGCTGCTCCTCTTTTTTTTGGGGGGGTGGTGGGGAGGCATCGCTGCCCTCTGGTGGTGGGAGTAGGAGGCCCAGCCTTTGCTCTTGTGAGCTGGAATTGAACCTCCATCCCAGTGGGCCGCAGTCCCGCGCACAACCACTACACCACCGGGCTCAGCCCTCGCTTCTCTTTGCCATGTGCTGGAGCACCACCACTTCCCTCAACCCTGTCTTCCTGCTCCAACTCTTTCTTAGAACCTGACCTCCCGTCTGGAAGCCTCCAATATTTGAGGGCTTTTCTTTCCCTTGCTCCACTTAGGCCCTTTCCATTTGGCTTCTAAGCATAAGCTATTCTCGAGACTTAGCCAACCCGGGAGGCCATAATTGATTAAATTGAGGCTAGTGTAAGCTCCCCATTTTGCCACTTCATCACCAGCTCTCTAATGCAGGGGTTGGCAAACTAGAGTTAAGGACCAAATCTGACCTGTTTTTGTAAATAAAACTTTATTGAACATAGTCACATTCACTGCATATATATGTGTGTGTATAGATTTTGATGGTGTCATTTCATGCTACAACAGCAGAGTGGAGTAGTCAGGCACTGGAAAGACCTTATCTGGCCCTTTGCATGAAAAGTTTACTGACCCCTGCTCCAGAACTATGAAATTCCATCAACAGTTTGATGGCTCGTCAAGCCATCTCTCCTAATTGGCCAGCAATAGGTATTTTTTTTTGGGGGGGGGGGGCATCACTGCCCTCAGGTGGTGGGAGTAGGAGGCCCAGCCTTTGCCCCTGTGGAGCTGGAATTGAACCTCCATCCCAGTGGGCCGCAGTCCCGCGCACAACCACTACGCCACCGGGGCTCAGCCCAGATTTTTTTTTTTTTTTTTTTTTTTTTAAGGCAGAACTGGGGGATAAGACAAGGGAAGGGTAGCGTGAGGGGAGTGTCTAGGGTGAGCATGCCTTTGGAAAGTGCCAGTTGTTGAAGTTTGGGTGTGAAAAAGACGAGGATTGTGAAACTGGAATGTTCTGTGGTTGTGTTTTCTGGTTAAACAGTTCATGGCTCAGTTCCATGAAAAGATCTACCAGATGCTGAAGAACTTACTCCAGCTCTCTCCCGAAACCAAGCACTGTATCTTGTCCTGGCTTGGAAACTGTTTGCATGCAAATGCAGGCCGCACCAAGATCTGGGCCAACCAAATGCCAGAAATCTTCCTGCACATGTATGCCTCGGATGCCTTCTTTCTGAATCTGGGCGCTGCTCTTCTGAAGCTCTGCCAGCCATTTTGCAAACCCAGATCCTCGCGGCTCCTCACCTTTAATCCCACTTACTGTGCTCTGAAGGAGCTGAATGACGAAGAACGAAAAATTAAAAATGTACACATGAGAGGTAGGGGGACTAGACTTCCTTAAAGTGTGTGTGTGTGTGTGTGTGTGTGTGTGTGTCTGTGTGTGTGTCTGTGTGTTTTATCCCTAACATTCAGTCCTTTTTCACAAAGGTGCCTCTTTGTCTTAAAAAAAAATGAAGCAGAGAGAAGGGCTATCTTAAAAGAGCCTATTTAGGGGGTCAGGGGGAGTAGTAGATGTAGAGCGTTAGTGAAACCTCTGCGCTGGATTTTGGCAGACCATGGGTTCTCACTCATTCGTTCTTTATAAAAAGAAAACCCTAGTCCCTGTCCTTGGTAATCCAGAGAGAACGCAGCGTAATTGACAGATAGTCATGACATGGTTTGGAGAGAGCATGGGAGGGAGTGACTAAGCATGAGCAATTCTGTAGAAGTCAGCGGTTATTAAAATCCTCACACTGATCTCTGAATCGAGAGTTGTGTTTTGTTAGGCAAAGTGGTGAAGTTTAGAACCCCTTTTCATGAGGGGCTGACAGCTGAAAAGTGCAAAGCGGTAGGAAACTGGACAGGGTGGAAGGAAGGAGCAGCGGACAGGTAAAGGGGGGGGAGAGGGGGTTGGAGAGTAGCAGGAAATTTGTTTGGAGGGGAGGCAAGTTAGCGAACCAAAGAAACTTTACACAGAAGTATAAAGAAGAAAATAAAGGTCACTTGTAATTCCACCACTCAAAATAAATCACCCTTAATTTTTGTTCCAGTTATTTTGTTTGGCTTTTAACTCTAATTATAAAACTAATACATGTTCGACAATAAATCCCAAATCCACAAAAGCACAGACTAAATATAGATGATGTATCACCTGCCCCTTGGAAGAATCCTTTTTTATGATCTGAAAATTTGCGTAATTGCGTGATCAAATGTTATGGTAGTGGACAGGAAGTCAAAAGCTGTTTTTAAACCAGAAAATGATGCACTATTGGTAACCTGTTAACAGATTTACTGCTGACGGGTTCCATTCCAGTGCTACAGAAAGTCCCAGAATAATATAAGTCCCAGACTGACAAAACCTG
>PVJH01008820.1:0-82884 GCA_004026705.1 Nesogale talazaci | reverse complement strand
TGTCTAGAATATTTATCCTCATGCATTCCACTTTTGACCGCTTCCAATTTTCCTAAACTCATACTTTGTACATTCCAACATCTAATCTTTACAAGCTTTTGTGCAACTGTCTCTCTACATTGAGCTACGCTTCATCAGCAAATGAAGATGCCAGAGCTCCTCTCAGCAGGCTTTACCACCACTCATTTGTCAATCTGGGGTACTGTGGTGGCTGGTGTGTTACTGTGACGCTGAAATCTATGGCACTAGTATTTGGCATGCCAGTAGGATCACCCAATGTGGACAAGTTTCAGCAGAGTTTCCAGATTAAGAATAGGCAAGGAAGGACTCTGTTCCCCCACTTCAGATGAAGAGTCTGCTGAAAACCTTTAAAATAGCTGCAGGCATTTAAAAAAATTGAAAGCCTAAACAAAGGAAGCAGAACAGTGTTGGAGACCACAGCAAGGCAGTAAGAGAGTTCATGACGATATATTATTCAGAAATCAAGGACTAGGCAGCTCCAAAAGACCCTTCAAGGAATCTTGAAATGTGACCTTGATGACTCCATTCGTTAACCTTAGTTCAACTTCTAAAGTGCTCTCTTCCTTAAAGATCAAAAGTGTTGTGTTTGCTTCGGCAGCACATATACTAAAAAAAAAAAGATCAAAAGTGTAATTTAAATCAGTAGGAAAATTTCTTTCCCATTTCCTTGACTTTGTAGAGCAATATAGTATATATGTGAATCTTTCAAAACTGTGGTTCTTAAATTTGCTGAAGCTAAATTATGCATTTTTTTCTTCAGGAAAAGTCTATAAATCTGAATGGTAAGTTTTTTTTTCCAATATGGTCTTCTTACGTATTGATTAAATTTATAACAAAAATAGAACTGATACTGTTCTTGTGATTATAGTCACTGTAGGACACAAGTGATATCATTCTAAAGAATAGATTTTACACTTCCCAGAGCAACAACCATCATCATGTACCTTTTAGTTTTTTTTCGATGTCACTCAGATTGTTTGTGTCTTTAATCAGATGGTCCAAACATAGTCTGAAGTCCTTATACTGTCAACTCGATTTTCACAGAATTCTGAAATTTTTGTTTTCTGTTCTTCTCACCACAATGAATGAAATGTCCTATGTTACTTTGGAATAATTCAGTCTCACAGAACGAGAATCCTTATCATCTGGCACTTCATGTATCAGATAATTTTTAACCAGTGGCTAATCAAATTCTATTCCTATCCTTAAGAAGTTTGTAAGTGAAACAGAACAAAAATGAAAAAAATAAAGCCAAAAACTCCAAAGAAGTAAAAAAACAAAAATACTTTCAGTGACCTAAGAAACAGAAATGTCCAGAAGCTTAGAGTATAGATATGCAGTTGAGTCCAGGATTTGGGAAAGGCTTGGTTAAAAAAGGAGGGGCATAAGGTTGAACAGCATGATGTACATAATTAACATCACTGATTTGAATATTTAAGCATGATGAAATAAAGTATTTTGCCATGTATTAATGTGTATATATCTATCATTTTTTAAATAAATCAGGGCTAAAATTTAAAGGGCACATAAAATTAGCAAAGTAAAAAGCAATATTAATGAGATTCTAGGCAAAATGAAAAGTATTTCTTGACAGTTTTTTGACATACAGTTCAACTCTATAAGAATGCAATGACTTGAATATATTTTAAAGAGTTGTGCAGCCATCACAATCAATTTCAGAATATTCCTCCATTCTTGTATGCATTATCATTAGATTCTCATTACCTTTTAACTTCCTGTGCCATAATCTTAGGGAACTATTAATCTAATAATCATCTTGATACATTTACCTACCTTGTATTTCATACACAGAAAACAGTTACAAAAATAATAGGGAAACCCAACAATGACAACAAATAAAATTTCAGTCCAGCAGAAGCTCAATCTATCAGAGAACTCTGCAAATGGGTATTGTACTCTGTCATTCATACCCTTCCACAAACTGGGTCCTCAGAATTTTCGCTACAATACAACTCAATTACTTTAATCTTGAATTTTATTGACTGAAGTCCTCGGCATGTTTGGGCTGGTGGTCTCCTTCCATGTGGATTTCACTGCCACCTCACTTAGATAGCTGTTCATTTTAAGACAAGCTTCTAAGACCCAAGACACAATTCCCTCCGAAAGGTAGGCATCCTCTGATTTCTTCACCAGATTTTGCTATAGAATTTATATCTTCACGGATCATGCCTATCTGCCTGAGTGTCCTTTTTTGGAAAAAACCACATCTTAACTAATTTTTCTTAAATGAGGTCTTGAAGGTGAGTGCAAGCCCCAAATTCTTCCCAAATCCATGTGCAAGCAGCATTATCAACCTGTTAAAGGGATATTTAAATAACCTCCATGAGACATATAGTAATTCTAAGAAAAGTATCACGAATTCAGTGAATTCACTGGTTTAGACAGAGGCTTGAGTTTTTTCTGGGGTTTTTTCAGCTTAAGATACAGTGATAATGTTCTTCCTCTTTGGTTTCCTAACTCTAGGTTTTTGCACATTTTAGGATCATATTTGACTTTGTGCTCTCCAGTTAACTTTTGCAAATTTCTATTCAGCTCTTTGACTTCATAATTTCTTCTATGTGCATTAGCCACTCCACAATTGACAGCAAGGTTCAGAGTCTCCTCTGACATCGAATTTGATTATTCTTTTATTCCTGTCTTTAGTGATCTTTTGTGTTCCCCATATATGATATTTCTCCACATCCCCATGATCATCACAAGGGTGCAAATATGAACTTAACTTAAAAAAAACAAAACAGAACTGACCCCACAGCTTAAGAGTTTTACACAGATATCAAGTGTATGGTGGAGGAAGCACAGACATCCACAGAAGAGAAGACCACACAAGGACAGGGCACATCAGGGATCTTGGCTGGAGACTTGCAGTCTTTTCATAAAGGCTGTGGGGTTTCCCAGAGTTCGGCAGAGTGTGTGCTCAAAGGGCTGTCGATGTTGGGCTCTCCCAGGAGACTCAGGATGGAGAGGAGACTAGTGCTGATGTCATACAGGGCGGACCACTTGCCCTTTAGGATGTCCAGGCAGATGTCATGTCACCCTGAGTGTCCACGTTGGGGTGGGAGCAGAGGGTGAGGAACTTCACTGTGGGCGCATTTTAAGGGTTGCCACTGGGGAACTCCAGGGCGAGCTTGTACCTCAGGTCTTCTTAGACGCGACCAGCTGCTCCGTGGATGGACCCAATTCACTTGAAAGGGTTTTCTAGTTCTGGGAAGACAGAGATTCCTTTGTCTCCAGACATCGTGAGAGTCATCAGCTTCGGTTGTAATCTCTTGCCCATGAACCCCCGCTGCCCCCTGCTGGACTCAGCCTCTTTTTTGGGTGGCCATGACACTAGCTGTGGCTGGATGGCGGTTTGGGGTGGCCATTGACTCGGTGCTGGGAGATGGGGTCTCAGAACTGCAGTACAGCAACTGCAGTGTCCATGTATGATATCCTTCATGTTATTCCAAAGCTCTTCTGATCTCTCACCCTAAATGAAACAAATAACAATCTAGTCATGTGAAGATGTGGCTTCAAGATGCTGGCCTGATAAATGGATCTTACATATTGAACAGCTACTTCTTCACATTGTTTAGGAGGCTGGAGTAAATAATTATATGGCCTGAGAACAGATGCTTGCATTAGTCCTCTACAGTAATTGTCTCATGCAATATCTGTCCTTTTGTGATTGACTAACTTCATTCAACATAATGTTCTCCAAATTATCCATGTCATGAAGTGCTTTGAAGTTTAAAAAAATATGGTGCATTGTTTTCCATTGTCTGTGTGTACAAGCTTCTTTAGTCATTCTTCTAATGGACCTTTGAGCTGTTTCTAACTTCTTAAGAATGGCATTTTTGATGACTCAAATTTATCTAGATACAAGGGAATTTTAAAGAAAACTGGTCTGTGAGAGAAGTTAGAGAAGTGTATATTTAAAACCATAAACATAATAATACAAGCTTAGAGAGCTAGTGCAAGATTTTAAACAAATTGATGTCACAATCAAAGTTATTACCAAGAATATTCAATCATGTAGAATAATGATTAAAAATGGTAGAAACTGTATGTGCAGTCACTTAGAAAATTATTGCATTTGTTGACAGAAAATTGATGATGTCAAAGTTAATTACCTTGACAGTCAAGAAGAATGAATAAAAAAAAGATGGGTAAGCATAAATAACCAGCTCGAAAGACGATATAAATCTTATTTACTACAACTTGGATTATTTACATTGATCTCCCTTTCTCACACTACTTAACTCGGACTGGACTATTTTAACAAGGTTCTTTGTTGTTGCTGATAATAAAAATGACCTTCCAACTGGCTCAAGGATAAACACATTTTATGAGTAAGAAGTTTTAAATGCCTTCTGAATGCCAGACATTATTCTAAGTGCTTGTCAAATACTTGCTCATTAAATCCTCACATCAGCACCATATGTCACCCATTGCAATTGATTCAATTACAACTCAGAGCAACTCAGAGCAATATGACAGGGGTGGACTGCCCATAAGATTTCCAAGGCTGTAAATCTTTTCAGAAACCAACTGCCACTTACTTCTCCCATGAGTGGCTGGTTCGCTTAAAGCGCTGATCTTTCAGTTAGCAGTAAAGCACTATAATCATCAGGCTTTTTATACGATGGAAATAATTATTTGATCTATTTTCTAGCCAACGAAATAGAATTAAATTTGTATTTGTATGTGGTTGAGTCAGTGTTTGAAAATGGCTCTTTATTTTGGGACTACATATATGATTCCCTGAGGAATGACACACACACCCATCCTACTACCCACTGAAGAAGAGTTGAACCACAGACTGCATGTGGGGAAGGGAGGAGGAGGGTGAGGGGTGGCTAGAATGGAAAATGTTAGGAGACCTAGCCATTACATCTCTCGCTTAATTTCTAGGTTACTACCTGTCTATCTCTCTCATCTCTGAGCTTCTATACTGTGGCAGTGATGTGCTTATGTTAATTTTATGATTGAAATGTAGGGGTGGAGTCTAGCCTGTTAATCTGGAGTTAGCCATTGAGTAGCCAATGAGGCCTCTATGTGGACATGGCTTTTACCTGAGACTCTTGGAAAATCTCGTGATATTTCCCTCGTGAAGATGAGAAGCGATCTTTCCCAGTTGTTGGGAGTTAGTTTGAGAGATGATTAATCATGGACAAGACAAGGTGGCAGCGTTCGAGAAGCTGGAGCAGCTGGCGGAGAGACCACATGGCTTTGCCCTGAGGGAGCCAGACCTCTGAAGCTGGGGCGGCCAGAATGAGTCCTGTGCCAGCGGTGAGTTGCTTCTGCTATTGATGGACCCTGAGCCCTGGAGGCGAGGTGCCCTGCCAGCAGTGGGATTCTGCACTGACTGACCTGTGACTTCGTGAGTCAGAAGAAGACTTTATAGACTGATTTCAAGCATATGGTTTAATATCGAACTTATGACTTTGAACTGGACTGGGCTGGGATGCTTTCTCCATGTCCCATTCCTTTTGTATATAAACCCTTTCCTTACATCTATATGCGTGTCTATGAAATTTGTTCCTCTACTCTACCCAGACTAACACATATACATTAGCTATTTCTATTTTATTGTTTTTTTAAATACCACTTTTTATTTCTGTTATTTTCTTCTGTAGAATATGGCCGAAGGTAGGTGACCAGGGCTTCAAATGACCTTGTGCAGGATTCCTATAGAAAATGATGCTTCTACAGTTCTAAAACCATACTTCCCATGAGAGAGTGTGTGCTGTTTATATGTTCCAGAAATACCAGGGTCCAAAAGGAAAATGTGGTTCAAGTCAAGAGCATCGTTCAGTAAGGACAATTCTGGATCAAATGGGCTTGTTGTGTCCAAGAAAACATTTCCTGATATGTCTCATTTACTTAAAATTTGAAACAAAGAGGTTAGTTAAGCAAGTAGTCTATAGTAGTCTAGGTTTCTCGGCTAAAAGATCCCCTTTACAATAAGATGGATGCATTGTGACAGTGGTCTCGAACAATAATCGCGAGAATAGCACAGAGTAGGGCTGTGGTTAGCAGTGTTGTTAAAGGCATCAACTGAGTTGGAGCTGATTCATTAGCATCAACAAAATATCACTATGCATTTCTTTGGTCCTCATTAAGAAATCTCAGAGAGGGAGAGAGAGAGAGAGAGAGAGAGAGAGAGAGAGAGAGAGAGATTGATTTATCCTTCATTAACAACTTCAAAACCATTGCTCTGCAGTTGATTCTTACTCCTAGAAATCCTGTATGAGGCAGAGTAAAAATGCTCTTTAGGGATTCTGAGGCTGTAAATATTTATCAGAACAGAGTCTCATCTTTCTTCTATAGAGCAGCTTAGGTCTTTGAACTGTTGACCTTGTGGTTA
The DNA here is from genome assembly GCA_004026705.1 of Nesogale talazaci. Classification (NCBI taxonomy): domain Eukaryota; kingdom Metazoa; phylum Chordata; class Mammalia; order Afrosoricida; family Tenrecidae; genus Nesogale; species Nesogale talazaci. The sequence goes on along the minus strand of PVJH01008820.1, from coordinate 76,496 downwards.
GCAGTGCAATACTTTTCTCACTGGTTAGCAGGACTTCTTCATAACTGTAGGAGCTGAAGGTGCCTATCTTATTCAAATTTAAGCAGTTCAAATAGACAAGAGAATCGAGCCAAAGTCTTTGAATTCAGGTATTTTGTCTTTTTGTTGTCATTGTTGCTGTTTATTTTATTTTACTTTGAAAAATGTTGAAAAGAAGTACTGTCCTTTTGGAATTTATTTAGCACTTGCATTTATCTAAATTATTAAAATTTATTTGTATTTATCTAAAACTTTGAAATTTATGTAAGACATAAATGTTTATGATGGGGATGCAAAAGCTTCCTTTTAAGTTCAACATAAATATGTGTGGAAGGATAGTTTAGAAGCACGTTCATTAAAAAAACTGCTGCACCCTGCAGATTCCAGAGAATCTGCACCTGATTGCGAATATACCATCATTTGCTTCTCCCTTGTCAATAATAAAAATAAGCATGCTGAAACACTTTAAAAGATTGAAGTATGGGGAAAACACATTTGGTACTTCCTGTGTTTAAAAACATTTAAGACGACAACAAGCACCTCTGAAGAAAAAGTCCACAAAGCAACAAGCCTGTGTTTACAGCTAAGAAAGGCGATTGTCTCTTTTCCTCAAAATTGTTGTTTCCGATATATAACTATTAATACATCATTATTTTTAAATTATGAACTTTTAAAAGGATACTTATGAGCAACTCCTCCTCCTGGCAACACTTCACCATCTGCACTCCCAGCCCTTCCCCCAATGATTTAGTTTTTAAAAGAACAAATGTCTACTGACGTCCAGCATTTGTCAAGAACAGTTTCAAGTGTTGGGAAAACACTACTTAAGCACATTTTTTGCTCTCTAAGAATACAAAAGTCTTGAAGAAAATGACCATGTAAGTAATACAATGTGATATGGATAACTCTCATTTTAAATTTGAATGAGATGAGAACATAAGAAGAGATGAATTAGCTCCTCAGGGATTCTAAGAAACACTTTTGCAGGAGGGCAATAAGAAACCTTAAACATGGGAAAGGGGTGGTAGCGATGAAATATGCAGTTTTCCTTTAGTTCTCAAGTGCCTCTTCCCACCCACTATCATTATCCCAATTCTGCCAGACAAGTCCTGCTAGACCAGGGGATGTACTCTGGAGTCAGAAACAAGGGGATTTTAGGATAGATGAGTGGTGGGAGTGGTGATACTGGGAGGGTGGAGGGATGGTGGAATAGAAAAGGCGAACCAATTTCAGGGATCTACATATAACCTCCTCTCTGGGGTATGGACAACAGGGAAGTGAATGAAGGGTCACATTGGACAGTGTATGATATGAAAAAGTAATAACAATGTGTAAATTATTAAGGGTTCATCGGGGAGCGGGAGGAAGAGGGAATATAGGGAGCTGGAACTGAGGGTCTAATTGGAGGGAGGATGTTTTGATAGTGATGCAAATGTCATCTGCATATAATTGTGCAAATGTCATCTGCATACAATTGGTGTATGTATTGATCATGATGGGAGTTGTATAAGCCCCCAAGAAAATGATATATTAAAAAAAATGATGGCTGAGCCCTGATGGCATAGTGGTTGAGTGCTGGACTGCAGGCCACTGCTTTGGTGGTTCAAAGCCAGCTGCAGTTCTCCAGGAGCAAGACGGGGCCTCCTACTCCCTCCAGAGGGCAGTCATGCCTAAAAAAAATGAGAAAGAAAGAAGAGCTTATAACAAGGGCTCAAGTAGAAAATATTTGGAAATGAAGATGGCGCCATGTGATACAATGATGCATTGAAAGTTATAAGAGCTGTAAGAGGCCCCAATAAAATCATTTAAAAAATAAAAAAAGGGAAAGGGGATAAAAGACATATAGATGCATATAGCAATAACGGTATATGTCATAGTTGGGTAAAAAGAATTAAACTTCTTTGATTATCACTGGGTGTATGCACCAGGGGAGTTGTGGGGAGGAGACAGGCCAGTCGAGGTGCAGTGAGGTCGCAATGAAGCATACAACTTTCCTCTAGTTTCTGAAGGCTTCCTCCCCAGAACTATCATGGTCCCAACTCTACCTTACAGATCCAGCTGGACTGGAGGAGGTACGCTGATAGAAATGGGAGCTGTAAATATGGGGAACCCAGGACAAATGAACCACTTGCGCCCAATAGTAAGAGTAGAGTTACTGGATGGGTGGAGGGAAGGTGGGGTAGAGAGATGGGCCAGCTATAAGGATCTACACACAACCTCCTATTGGGAGGATGGACATTGGAGGAGTGGGTGAGGGGAGACAGCGCACAGTGTAAGATAGGACAGAACAATAATAATTTATAAAATATTGAGGATTGTTGGGGGAGGGGGAGCAAGGCCGAAGGGAAAAGAATGAGAAGTTGATGTCAGGGGTTCAAGTGGAAAAGCAGTTCCTTGGAGGAGGATGATGGCAGCAGGCATGTGAAGGTGCTTGGCACAGTATGTGTATTTATGTACTGTGGAAAGCAATGTATGAGCCCCCAATAAAATGATTTTTAAAAAGTTACTTAATCAAAGGACACAAGTCTTTTGAATAACAATAAAAAGAATCACATAGTAACTTACAGTTTATTTGTGGATAATAGCTTCTGTCTGTGAACATAAAAATTCATTTTTCATTCTTGTATGCAAGGTAAAATCCACTAGTTTAAAGTCATAGCTTTTGCGTAGCGCCCATGACCACCAGAGGCAGTGATGACCCTCCCCCCAAAAAAAGTCAAAGTTTTCAAAGATATATACCTGTGTCTGGGGAGTTATTCAAATCCTGGTGGTGATTGTCAAAATCACGTACTAGAGTCATGTGATATAGTGATGTCTTGCTGAGGCTTCAGGGAATGTAGAATTACTTAAATATGGCTCTTTTCCCCAGTCCTCGCACGCGTCACTCTGCTGAGGGGGGAAATGGAGCTATTTGCTCCAGTGAAGATTTACAGCCTCAGAACCCTACATAGTGTCACAATATAAGAATCAACTCAGTGTCAATGGTATTTGGATCCATTTCTCTATAACTATCAATGTAACCTGGGAATTTGTCCAGCAAATTTGCCATTCCTCTGTTTTTAAGAGAACCCTCTCAAACAAAGAATAGAGACTCCAGAAACTACCAAGAAAGAAGAGACATCAGCTGAGCTTGTGGGAAGGCCAGGCAGCAAAGCCATGGTATAGAAACCATAAGAGAGAGCAGAGGAGCCATGGCAAGAAAGAGCCGAGGGGCCACGTAGAGACAGACCTATTAGAGGCATGGGCCACGCCTGTGAGCCAGGGGAGCAGAGGACTGTGAGGCAAGGGAGCAGAAGAGAGACTGGGACGCTGAGAACCAGAGAGAGATTTTGGTACTGGCTGAAAAAATGAGTTACTATGGACCAACGACTTCATATTTTCTATTGTGTTTCTTAATGTTTTCTACTCTATTTGTGTTCTAATGTTTTCTGATCCTGGCCTGGCCCGTAGTAGCTGGTTAAATTCCCAATTAACATATATGAGTTTTATCCGTGAATTAGGAGTATTATCTGTGAATTCTTTGTAGCCATATTAATGAATTGTAAGAGTTCTCCGTGAGCCGGCAGTGTCTTCTTTTGTTGTGCATAGGATTCTTCAGAATTAGAACTGATTTGGGAGCTCTAAATAATCACAATATTCCATTGGCTATAAATCTCACAATGATGATAGACATTTGGTTATTTATATCTCATAACTATTATGAACATGCTGCATTGAACAGTGATGTATTGGCTGCTGTCCACATTTAGATTTCACTTCTGGAGAGATACACAAGATTGGGATTGCTAGAGCATGTGGTAGGTTTATGTAAAATTACTTCAGGGACTGCTAGACTATTTTTCACAGTGGAAAATGTCATATATAACTTTAAATCTTAAATGCATATATGTTGTGTTATATCATCTATAACAATATATACATCGCATTTATCAATGTATGCACACATACATGTACATACATCTATATGTAGTCATATGGATGTTATGTACATGCATGTATATGTGTGCTCGTGTATAAACCACCAAACAAAAATTCAAACTCACTGCCATCAAGTCAAAGCTACTCACAGTGACCTCCTGTGGCGGTCATGTGCTTATGTTAATTTTATTATTGAAATGTAGGGGTGGAGCCTAGCCTGTTAATCTGGAGATAGGCATTGAGTAGCCAATGAGGCCTCCATGTGGGCATGGCTTTCTCCTGAGACTTCTGGGAAATCTTGCAATATTTTCCTCCTGAAGATGAGAAGCTATCTTCCCAGTTGTTGGGAGTTAGTCTCAGAGATGATTAACCGCACACAACACAGGATGGTGGCGTCCAGGAGGCTGGAGTAGCCAGCAGAGAGACCACACAGCTTTGCCCTGATGGAGCCAGACCTCTGAAGCTGGAGCAGCCTGTTGTTGATGGACCCTGAGCCCTGAAGTGAGGAGCCATGGGGAGACCTCTGTCAGTGCCGGGACTCTGTACTCACTGATCTGTGGCATCATGAGTCAGAAGGAGACTCTATGGACTGTTTCGGGCCTATGGGTTAATATCGGACTTGTGGCTTTGAGCTGGACTGGGCGGGGATGTTTTCTCAATGTCCTGTTCCTCTTGAATATAAACCCATTCTTTATATCCATATGTGTGTCTTTGAAATTTGTTCCTCTAGTCTACCCAGACTTACACACCTCCTGTGGATTTCTGAGACTGTTTATTGGAGTGGAAAGTTATCCTTCACCCATGGAACTGCTGGGAGTTTCATGAGGATCATATCCCTCTGGCTACCCACTACACCACTAGTGCTCCTATGCATAATTACAGGCATGTTAGCGCCATCTTGTTTAAGACTTTCAGCTATGACCTGGGTTTGGGAATAGATGACATGACAATGACTTCTCCAGAACTGAAAAGAAAACCAAGTATCCAAGTATTTAAATAATTACCCAAGGTTATTTCTCCTTTTTTGTTTATGACTTTTTTGTCAGGGTCAGCTAGAGACCTGGATGACCTATGAGGTCTGAATGATCTATCCTTAATTATCTCCCCCGATCCATCCCACCAGTTAGATGTGGATGACTCCTCCCCACACCAGCCCACCTAATCCATCCCATCAGTCATGTCAAAGGAAACTAGAGATGTGCATGACCCATTCCAAATTATCTGACAGTATACATTTCAGAAGTTATGTCCAGAAAGCCTACTGTGTAACACCGTCCCATAGGATCGTGAGGTGCACAAGCCTTGGATTCCTCCATTCATTATGCAGGAATAAACACCGATACCAGAATACATGATAAAAGGTTAAGGTCAATAGAAAAGCAGGGTAGGGGTTGAGGCAACCAATGGAATACCTGACCTATCTAAAATCAAATGCCATACCCTTAGAGGAGATCACCTTCCTCAAATCATAAGGTCACGCACGCACTTTGTGATTGAAGTATACGTTGCTTATTCAATCTTTACTCTGCCTACTGCTTTCTTTGTCATGCTGTCTTGTGTCTGTGACTCCCTCTGTCGTGGTGGCAAGCCCCTGGGGAGAAACTCCCTCGCTTTTCTTCAAGAAAGAAAAGCCTGGTGACATCTACTTTCAGAACAGAAAAGTTTTGATTCTGGCCTTTTTGGTATGTGGGAAGAATGAGTCAATCTAAAATAAATAGAATCCACTGTAAAACCACAAGCAGTCCATAGGATCTAAACATCAAGTGCAAGGGCTGGCTGGGAAAGAAAAACAGTTCATGCATGGAAGTGGCTGAGAAATCAACTTATGTGGTATTCTCACTAGTATTGATTTAAGAGTGATTGGTAGCTATTTTCCTCTCCTCACACCAAAATTTTTAACCTTGGGTTTAGATTAATTTTCACTAATGAATCTATAACAACCTGTATATTGGTCAAACAAAGGTGCCAGATATATTAAAGTAACTACAACCCTCAGTTGAAGGGGGATTGGTCTTAGAGTAGAAGGAAGAAGAAAAACTGGATCAACTTAGAAGAAAATAGCTTCATTTCATGTGACAATAATGTGTACATATTTCAGGCACTTAACATCAACAGATATATACCTTGGAAATATGCCAAAAGATGTCCATATTTGTACTTGGCATAGAGAGATTAAGTGCAGTGAAATTCAGTTAATGATATGGCCTTGGACAAAAAGCATCTCAGCAGCAATAATTGAGATTGTTTATCATTGGTAAGATATTCAACAATTCTTCCAGAAAAATAAATATTTCATTTTTTCCCTCTATTCTTCTCCCTTCTCCATTGAGCTTGCCTACTCCACAACTATCAACGTTTGCTTCTTTTGGGGTAAAAACTGTTTTTCTTGATCTTTATTTTTTAACTTTGGTCTCAACACGATTCTTCCTGGAATAAATTAACTTTACTCACCTTTCTTCCAAATACATCCATGCCATGAGGTTTTTGACAGTTTCATCATTACGTTCCATTGTAGGAATAAGGTACCCTAAAATAACTGGAATTTCCACCCCCACCCAAAACTATGATTTAATTTTTTTTTACAAAACAACCTTTTCACTTTCAAAGTACTCTCCATTGCACTTACTACATTTGTCAAATCTGCGACTCTATTCTTGGAAATATTTTTCTCACTCATCTGTTTGGATGGTTAACAGCACCTCCCTCGGTTTTTTTCTTCACCTCTTTTACATTGTCAAATCACTGTCTTTTCATATCCTTCTTCATTCACAGAAAGAAAAAGAAGTCACATGGAGTGGAGTCAAGTAATGAAGCTGTATAGGGCAAGAGAGGCATACATTTTGTTGTTGTTGCCCCAAACTGTCACACGGAGATGGCTGCATGAGTGGGTACCTTGGCATGATTGCAAAACCAGGGTACTCTCTCTGCCACAAATCAGGTTTGTTTGTTTTAAATCACTCACAGGCAATCTTTTGGAACCTCTAACTAGAAAGCTTGATTAACAATCTAATCTGGGACAACAAACTCCAAATGCACTAAACCCCCACACATCAAAAAAAAAGTATGGACATCATCTTGATCTTTGATTTCATTTGGTGAATGAGCTTGCTTTGGATGAGGTGGTGATGGCATCTTCCACAGGCTTCCTTGATGTTTGTTTTCAGTGTCCTACGATAGCACCATGTCTCTTCACCAGTAATGACCTTGGGGAAAATCTGCATCTCAAGAGCTGTTCTTTCAAAGCACCACATTTCTACTCTTGCTCTTTTTCCTAGTCAGTCAGAACCGGAGGCACAAATTGCACAGGGAATCTTCTCATTCCCAAAGGATCTGTTCAAATTCACTCCAAGATAGTCCAGATAACTACCCCATTTCTTCAATGGTTCGTCGTTGGTCTTTGAGCATATATACATGAATTATGTCAACATGTTTGTCTATTCAGGAAGTTGATGGAGCTCCAGAATGAGGTTTGTCATCAACTGACTTTTCACCTTTTTGGAAATGAGAAAACACCTTGTGCACTTGATTTTCTTCCACAGCACTGTCTCGAAAGCGGTGTTCAACATCACAACAGTTTGTGTGGCATTTTTCCCAAGCAGAAAATACAGTTTCATAGCTGCTAACTGTTCTCTTAAATCAGTCATCACAAAATAACAAAATAAAAAAAAGTGGTTCAAGTAAAACTGCTTTTAGGAAAAAAAAAATCACCAACCAAACCTTCCCCGGTAATGCCACTGAATGCAGTAATTCAGAGTAAGTTGCCCAAGACTCTCCTAACAGGAAAAATGCATATTAGCAAGAAAAATGCTTTCATAGTTTTGAAAGCTTCAGCCAGCTGAGCTTCTGTCCATTTGGAGTCAGGGCTTAACCCCTCTTACCAAACTTTATTTTACCATCTCTCCATGCACCTATGGGAATTTAAGTTGTTTCCAGCTGCTCACTATTGCAAAAAGATTTCTTATAAACGTGAGTGTGTGTATACATGTTCATATTTTGCTCCCTATTTCTTTATGGTATATTACAAGTAGATTGCTGTGTCATGGATTCTCTATTTGTTTGAAGAAGTGTCATATTACTTTCCACAGCAATTGTACAGTTTTTAATCCCACCACCCATGTATGAAGATACTCTTTGGCATTTTTCTGTGTTCTTTTAAAATTTGTTTGCTTATTTTTTTCTTTCTAGCTGCAGCAGTGTCATTGTGAGGGGATGTCTCATCATTGTTTTAATTTGCATTTCTAAATGGTTAGTGAGCATTTCTTGATATATTTGTTCATCAATTGGATGTTTTCATTAGTGAATTGTCTATTCATGACTTATGCCAATTTAAAAATTATTTATTTAGCAGTTGTGGAATCATCATAAGAATCAATTTTTCATCATTTTCTTCATTATTGTAACTAATATTATTAGCTGTAAACATCAACTTCCTCTGCCACAAAAATGAGGAATTAATTATCTAGACATTGGCCCTGTAAATTTCCATATCTGTATTCAGATAAAGAACATCACATAAAAAACAACACTGCAACAAAAAATAAAATATAAGAAGTCTCAATCCAAGAGAAAGCAGAAGATAATAGAAACTAGAATAAACTCGAATCCATCAATAATATGTTAAACATTAGCCTAGCTACAGTTTCAGTAACCCACTTTTCAATGCATTTTGAGGGCAAGACTCTTCCCATCCCTGGTCAATGGTTCAAGTTAATTCAATGAAGCCTTCATTCATGGGAGGATTCTGCAAATGAGCTTTGAGTTTTCTCTGCTGTTTATATTAAACTGACCAGATTTTAAGTGGGACAGCATTGACTGGGGTGGGGGATGTTCTTGATTAAAATTTTCGTCTATATGGAGCAACAAAAATTTTCATAGAATGCAAAAATTATGTTGTAATATATTTATTTGAATTTTAAAATGCTGCGGAACATTGTTAAATTGTTTTAAAAAAGTGGGATGTCTGGTCACTTTAGTTTATATCTTTCTGCAAACTGAGTGCTCAGAATTTAAGCTCTAATAAATTCCCCTCTTCTGATCATGGATTTTATTTATCATTAGATCACAAGGCTAGTATGGTTTTAGTTGACATCTCCCTTAGATTGCTGCTTGTTTTAAGATAAACCTTTAAGACCCTTGATATGTTCTTCCTAATAGAAAGATATCATATGATTTCTTCACCACCCCTTGCTGTTGCATCCAGGTCTTCAGTGACCAATTCATGAGGACAAGTATTGAATGATAGGCCTATGTTTTAATTGGATCATTCTTTCCCTCCCCAGGCCCCGTATAGTTGTCAAAATTTTCCATAGATTTTTTTTTTAGATTATATCTTTATCTGGTATTTCATGGCCCAAAACTTTCTTCCTAAGCTGTAGGTCCTCTTTTGAGGAAGTCTTTTTCTGAGGAACACAAATGTATTTTTAGGAGATTTCAGTCCCCTATTTGATCTCTTTGTGTGGATGTTTTTCATTATATTTTATAATGTGCTTATACTTTATAGCAGGGACCTTAAATTTTGATGTATTTTTCATTTATTATTGGTCTCGGGTTTATATTTAGGTCTTTAATGTATCCTGAGTTAATATTTTTATATGCTATGAGGTATAATCTCTGTTTCATTCTTTTGCAAAAGGAGATCCAATTTTGCTACCACAATTTATTGAAGAAACTCTGTCTTCCCTATTTAAAGTGTTTCAGAACTTGATGAAAAATTTGTTTTCTGTAAGTCTATGATTTTATTCTTGGGTTACCTATGTTCTTCCATTGATCAAAATGTCTATCATTGTACCAAAACCAAGTTGTTTTGACTGCTGTGGTTTGTAATAGGTTATGCAATCTATTTTATTCTCCATTTAAAAAAATTATCTGCCTATATAGGCTTTCTTTCCCTTCCAAATAGTTGATGATCAGTTTTCCAATTTCTTTGAAGAAATTTATATATAAGTATAATCTTATATATGAAAAGAACTTCCTTGTATTTATATATTTATTAAAGACTGTGCTTTTATTAATTCTGTTAACAAAGGATTAAAAGGGTTACAATTAAAAGGATTATGGGTACAAGATGTCAAGCTGAAGAATCCTTCACATATAATTTATAATTTAAACAACTAATTTATATCATTGGTTGAATTCATTTTAAAAATACTTACATATAAAATATTGAAATTTCAAAAATTATCTGCGAATTGCTATTGCTATCATAACATTCTTTATTTTCCTGTAAGCTTCTTTTAAAGACATATTGTTCATTTTTCATATTATTTAAAATATCAAACTAACCACGTGGGAAAATAATTACAAAGGCTACACTTTCTTGAAAACCACCACGTATTAGGATATCAGTTAATTCTCAGCAAATTAAACAAAACAAAACTCAGAACTAAGAGTCTTAATGAAATCAATATTTATTTGACTCTCAGAATTCTTGGTTAGCTAGGGACTGACTGGCAGAGAGGTCCTTGCTTGTGGGACTACTCAGAGATCATCCCCCAGACTACTCTGTTGGTTTTCACTGGGTCCTTACAACTTGGCTGGCTATGGTTTAGGTTGGTAATTGAGTGACTAAATAAAGTGAATGAAGAGTTTTATGCCATTTAAAATAGACCTGACTAGGCTTCTTCACATGCCAATAGTAGATTATCAAGAAAGAAAATGGATGACTTGAAGTAGCACAGCATCACTTCAGCTGACATTTATTGAATTTAAAAAAGATATCAGAGTAGCTCCACTAAAAGAAATAATTATAGACTCCACCTCTCAATGGGAAGAACTGCAAAGCTTTAAGGCAAAAATCATGTTCACTGGACAATCTTGACAAATAATTTGCCATAAAGATGTATGAGTTCAAATCCACCATCTGATACATGGGACATAGATAAAACAGTCTGCTTCTGTATACAGTTTTGGCCTCAAAAAACATGTGGAGCAATTTTACTCTATTGTCTAAGATAATTTCAAGTTAGAATCAATATGATGACAATTTAGATGCATGAGGGTATTTTAAAATATATTTTAACAACCAGTAATATTGAATATGACTTGTGAGGTTTTGTGTCAAGTTGGCAGGGCCAGGAACCACAGTGGTTTGGAGTAAAGACGCTCTCATAAGGTGACCCAATAAAATGTAAACAATTTCAGGATGGGCTCTTTCCTGTGTAGCAAGTAGTGTGGGAAATTAGAGTGAAGTTGACCCCTTACTCGGTTGGCAACCTAATGAAGTTTACTTGGCAGCATTATGGACTACATCCTACATATAAATAGATTCGGTGGAGACCTCTCTCTTTATCTCTGTCTCTCTCTCTGTTTTTCTTTCTTCCTCCATCCCTCTCTTCTTCTCCCTCCTCTCTCATTCTCTCCCTCTACTGGCTGGTAGAAATTCTTTGTCAATTGCATTGAACTCAAGCTCTTTGTAGTTGAGCTAACAGCCCACCATATTGCATGCTGACATTGGGAACCATCAGAACCTAACATCTGACTTGGGGATCTACCCCTGTATCCGATAGTCACGGATTTCCTACTTCATCCTCTGACTTTGTCCTCCTGGTTCATTGTCCCACATCCTGGTTCCCCAGCCATGGTAGTTACACTAGTATGCAAAAGCCCCCAACTTAACATCAGACACATGAACATGAACCAGATTGGGAATAGCACCTCCAATAATTATGTAAGGAATTTTCTTTTCTTTTTTAAAAATATTTTATGGAGGGGGTTGTTTACAGCTCTTATTACAATCCATATATCCATTCATTGTGTCAAGCATATTTATACATATGCTGCCATCATCATTTTGAAAACATTTTCTTTCTATTTGAGCCCTTGCTATCAGCTCATCTCCCCTTTCCTGCATACTCCCTCCCTTATAATGCCTTGGTAATTTACACTTTATTATTTGTTCATATTTTAAACTAATCACTGTCTCCTTTCACACACTTTTCTGTTGTCCATCCCCCTTGGGTGGGGCAGTATGTCAATTACTGTGATTGGTTCCCCCTTTCCTCCTCCTCACCTTCCCCTTACTCTCCTAATATCACTACTCTCATTATTTGTCCTGAGGGACTTATTTGACCTGGATCCCCTGTGTTTTCAGCTCTTATTTGTACGAGTGTACATACTCTGGTCTAGACAGGGCTTGTAAGGTAGAATTGGGGTCATAACAGTAGGCTGGGTGGGGGGAGAGCATTAAAGAACTGGAGGAAATATATATGTTTCAATGGTGCTATGGTGCTGGGCTGCACTGTGAGGAATTTTCTTAATAGAAATCTCTTCATAAATATTTGACATGTATATAAATACTACTGAGTTTGTTTCTCTAGATAATTTGGCCTAACACAAATACACTATGGACTGTCAAAAGAGTGAACATTTTATACTAAAAGAAATACAATCAGAATGTTTCCTAAAAGGAAACATGGTGAAATTTCTGCTCACTTATGTTGAGCATTGTGTTAGACAGGATTCTTTAAAGAAACAAAAGCAGGACACTAGCAATTCTCTTTATATATTTATATAGACAGAAGGATATAAAAGATAAGAAATAAGAAGTTAACTAATCTATAAGGCAGTTCAAATGGCTCAGTGCAACTCACTTACGTGAGACAGCTAGTACACTGGCAGTTTTTGAAGTCTTGAGGGCCACTAAATAGTCCTTTGTAGAGTAATTTAGGCTATCCATCCATAAGAAGCAACCAAAAAAGCAGGTCACCAACAGTCAGCCAGATGACAGGGTCCAACAGTCCCAGCTCAGGAGATTTATATTTCAGGAGCATGGCAAAGCAGGGCTTGAAGGAACTTAAACTCACAGAAACATAGTCCATCTATTAGGTGTCCCACGAGTAGTGTCACTTGCACATTGAGGCACAGGATGAACAAAGCAGCTGGCTGGTCTGAAGATTCAAGAGCAAGAGGCAAGAAGGGGGCTTGCTGAGCCATTTCTATCTCCGCACTTCATTGGCCATGTTGTCACAACAAACTTACCTATCACAAGCTATGTTATCTATTATGTAGATTCATTTATGCTAAACATTAATTGCTAGAAATCTTAGTGGATATATGATGAAATTAAGCAATCTCCCAATGAAATGGAATGACAAAGTGGCCCAAACAATGATTTAACCCTATATAGCAATGTCCATTGTGTTAAGCTAAATTTTCTGGAAAAACAAAACCATCAACACTAGGTATGTATAAGAAATAACTTTATGCCAATGAATAAATTAACATCAAGGAAGTGGCTCTGAGCAATCTTCCTCAAGTCCATGGATGACGTGCCAATTGGAGTCCACTCCAGACTCACTCAGTTGCCAGACGATGATGCAGAAAGATGATATGGGAACCAGGGAGATGATAGACCTTTGGGTGGAGATCCATGCAGAGCCGAGTTCAGTCAGATGCTCTTGCTGCTCACAGGGCTGAGAGGCCACATTGACCATCAGCTGCAGAGCCAATGTAGAATCCAGGCTAACAGGACGGTGAAGAAGTACAAGAGAAGACAAGGTTCTCCACAGTATCTCCTATGAGATGCCACAGGCTCAAGGAAACTTCGTTAAGTTGTTTCCTCATTAAGACTCTGGACTCCACACATACCTTCCACACAAGTGCATCAAATTGACATAAAGTATAAAAATAACAATCATAAAGATGTCCCATAAAAAGACTTTGAGATCATTCTTGAAGTTCAATATTGTCTCTATCTGAGTAATAGCTATAAGAACAGTTAATACAACTCTTGCTCAAGTTTATGTTGCTGCTGTTGTTATTGTTGTTAGGTGCAACCAAGTCAGTTCTGACTCATAGAGACCCTGTGCACATCAGAAGGAAACATGGTTCAGTCCTGCGCCATCCTCATCCATGTATGTCTCAACTGCTAAGCCTAGAATTCAACTTCTTCACTCTGGAATTATGTAAATAAACATACAAGGGAGATGCATTAATAATTATTGGTGACTCCAATTCAAACTTTGGAAGAAAAAACATAACTTGAAAATATGGCCTTGGTGATAGAAACAAAGATGGAAATCCCATGATAGAATTTTGCCAGAGCAAGCACTCTATCGATGTCATGGATTGACACAGTGGTGGCAATGGTGAGCGCCAGCATAACAGCAATTGGGAGGACGGCACAGGAACAGGTCTTGCTTCGTTGTATATAAGGTGTCTACGAAGCAGAAATAACTGGACAGCCCATAACAACAACTGAACCAACTGATAGCGGCTATACCCAAGAACTTTTCCAAATGAAACACTTAGCAATCAAAATGTTTCTATCTGTTGGAAAAGACAATAGTGAGGCCCAATATTATCAGCCAAAGTGAGGCCTGCCACCAACCGTGGACCAGACCTCAAGTGCTCAGACTAAAGTTCTCAGACTAAAGTGAAGAGAATGAAAACAAGTTCACAAGAGCCAAAAAGGAGCACTGAAAATACTGACCTAAATTTAGAGACCAATTGTTGCGGTCATGTGCTTATGTTAATTTCATGATTGAGGGATAGAGGTGGAGTCTAGTCTGTTAATCTGAAGATAGCAATTGAGTAGCCAATGAGGTCTCTGTGTGGGCATTGCTTTCTCCTGAGACTTCTAGGAAATCTTGCGATATTTCCCCCATGAAGATGAGAAACTATTTTTCTAGTTGTTGAGAGTTAGTCTCAGAGTCGATGAATGACGGACAAGATAAGATGACAGCATCTGACAAGCCGGAGAAGCCACATTGAGCCAGACCTCTGAAGATGGAGAGGCCACGTGAAGACTTCTGCCAGTGATTAGTTGCTTCTGCCAGCACAGGATGCTGTTGATGGACCCTGAGTCCTGAAAGTGAGGAGCCATGGGGAGACCCCTGCCAGCATCAGGATTCTGCACCTACTGACCTATGATTTCATGAGTCAGAAAGAGACATTATAGACTGGTATTGGGCATTTGTGCTAATATTGGACTTATGACTTTGAACTGGACTGGGTTGGGATGCTTGCTCAGTGTTCCATTCTTTTGTATATAAACCTGTTCCTTATATCCATATGCATGTCTATGAAATTTGTTCCTCTAGTCTACCCGGACTAACACACCAATGTAAGTACAAAATTGACATAAAGAATTCACATGACTATAAAACAGACAAGTGTGGGATTGCATAAAGAACATCATAGGTAAAGAAAGGAAAAGATCATTAGAAAGAAAAGAAAGGGCTAAGCCCCGGTGGCCTAAATGGTTGAGTGCGTGACTATGACCCATGGGCGTGACAGTTCAAATCCAGCGACAGCTCTCAGGAGCTGTGCTGGGTAACTCCCATGACCACCAGAGGGCAGTGATGCAAAAAAAGGAAAGAAAACACCAAAGTGGATGTCAGATGAGACCTTGAAAATTGCTCTTGAATATAGAGAAACTAAAGTAAACATAAAAAATGATTTAATGAAATGTCCACAAGTTACAACAGGTCAAAAGTTCAGCCAGAACATAGAAGTATGATGTTCCAGGAGACGTTTGTATGTCAACTGTACAGTGGTACCAGCATATACACTCCATCCAGGAAGGAAAAGACATGGCTTGGTTTAAATGCTCTACTAAGGTAGAGCTTTAAAATAATCCCAAGGAAACAAAGGGCATGACTTGGTCTACATCTTCTAACATATATTCTAAGGACCCCTCTGTGATGCAGAACTAGAGAAACACATCCAGAAACACTCAAAAATGTATAAGAAAGAGCATTATATCAAGAAGTAATTACATATCACTAAAACATCCCAGTCCAACACAACTCAAGTCATAAGACCTATACTAGTTCATAAATCTGTCTTCAGAGTCACTCAGTCACAAGCGATGATGCAGAATGCAGGAATATCGCAGTTTGGGAGATGCAATAGGGGTGGCTGTACCAACAATCAGGGTCATCTCGCACGAAGGTGAGGGCAGAGAGAAGGGAGAAGATTCCCAGTCAACCTCTTATGAGAACGTGATGCCCATAAGGGGCATCATGAAGCTGTGACCTGATTGACAGGTTGAATAGCAGTCCTACACTTTTATATATATTCAAACTGATATGAAATTTTGAAAGTTACATACACTCCCAAAAAGGAAATGACTTGGTGCTCCCCCATTATTAACATCTAAACCAAACTCGCTGCCATTGAGAAGATTTCAACATGTAGTGTCCCCTATGAGGTTGAGGGACTGAAACTCTTTACATAAGCAGAGCCCCATCTTTCTTCCAAGGAGAGGCTGGGGTTTGTAACTGCTTACCTAGCAGTTAGCAGCCCGATGCATAACCACTGTGCTGTCAGGCCTCCTACCCTCTGCTAAAGTCATTTTGTAATCCCTCCCTAAGCCTGTGCATTAGTATAGTACAGAAAGCCCTCCCAAATGGGATAATATCCACAGATATAGAATCTAGAATTATAATTCATCACATGAAGTGTGGTTAGAAGAGCCATATTAATTAGCCACAACTCAACTGGACTAAAAAACCATATCATGAAATATGGAGAAAAGATGGAACTGTGAAGACGTTAATTTTTCTTGGATCCACAATCAATGTTTATAGAAATAGCAGTCAAAAAAATCAAATGATCTATTATATTCAGTAAAATCCATCCACAAAACTTTTTAGTGGACTAAGATGCACTTGACTGAAGCCTCAGACGCTAGAAAGTGGGACAATGATCGAATTGTACAAGATATGGCAAAACAAACAAACAAAAACTATTACATACTTACAGTGTTTTAAAGAAAGAATAAGGGTTCCTGGGTGGTATGGTGGTGGAGGGAGGTGGCAAAGGGGGGCTGATACCATGGAGTTTAATAAGAAAAGAAATGTTTTGAAGCTGATTTTGGTTGCAATTGTATAATACTGCCTGGACTGTGGTATGTTATGACATCTGTAAGAGCTCCCAATAAAATTACTTTAAAAAATATTTATGAGACCACAGGAAAATGATGAATTTGAATTTTTTGATGATTACGAGTATTTATCATTGTAGAAGAAGAAATTAATTCAAGACCATCTAATAGCAACTACACCAAATGACAGCAACAATACAGATATTGCCACAATAACAAGCAGATCTTCCTTTTAAAAAGTCCAGCTAGAGGGCTGAGCCCTGGTGGCATAAGTGATTGAGTGCGGGACTGTGGCCTGCGGGCTTGGCGGTTCAAATCCAGCGGCGGCTCTCAGGAGCAGCCTCGGTAGCTCCCATGACCACCAGGGGGCAGTGATGCCCCCCCCCAAATAAAGAAGAAAAAAGTGAGAATAAAGAGTACAGTTACAATGCTCTTTAGAAGTTTGGATGGCCAAACTTATGTTTTGAACATATTGTCAGAGGAGACTAGTCCCAGGGTGGCAGTTGGGGAAAGGGGTCTTCAAAAAAAAAGAGGAAGAAACTCAATGGGATGGATTTACACAGTGTCTGCAACAATTTGCTTAAATATAGCAATTTTGAGGACAGTACAGAACATAGCAATCTCATTCTGTGGTACACAGGGTGGCTGTGAATTGGAATTAGTTCCTCAGTATCTGACAGAAACACCTAACAACAGCAAATATATATGTATATATATAGAGAGAGAGAGGGTGAATGCATATATTCTCCTTAAAGGGTTTTAAAATAGCATTAAATATGATAATTTCTTTCTTAGATTTACAATATCATTTTTTCTTGAAGAGATACTTTCATAAATGACTATAACAAATGTTCACATATATGGCTTACATATGTATATGACTTAAGAGAGCAATAAAGTGACCGGATTTGTTTCTGAGAACTCTCCTGTATCTCAAATTGAAGTAAATTTGCTAGCTCACTATGTGATCTCAAACAGATTACACAAAATGTTTTTCCTCTCTCAAGCCAGCTGTACAATTAGGTAGAGGCAAGACCCCAATAAAAAACAGATGCTGCCCGCTTCAGAAACAAGCTTTTCCAGGGAACATAATTTCAAGGTCTGAAGCATGGATTATTTCCCCAAAGCAGCACAATTTTTTATCACATTTAGATTCCCAAGAACATTATTTGAAAAAACCTGCTGCCAAAACTGATTAACGTATTTCAGCTGTGACATGCTTTTTGTTGAACTGCCTTTAGGACCTCAGGGAAAATATAGAGAGGGGTTAAAAAACCTAAAATGTTAAGATTGGATTCTCACCCACAGTTTCCCTAATTAAAGTATAAAATATAACAATGTGACATATATTTGTGTATGTGTGTAAAAAATAAAGTCTACCTCATTTGTATTTTCAACTTAAATGAATGATCCATTTTTACTTTAATGATATATTGTTATAATCATATTATGAAACATAGCCTTATAATATCTCACATTATAAGGAAACCTATAATGTTGTACCTATTTTGCAAAGAATTTTTATCTATTAGGCCTACTTTTCTCCTCAAATCATTGACTTTAGTAATTAGCTAAGACTTTTGAGATCAGATATTAATATCCTACAAAATTATTTAATAATAATTCTAAAATAAAAATTCTAAAATAAATACAAATTCCATAACAAGAGATGCATATATCTATGTATATACACATATACACATATAAGATCAAAATATTCTATTTAAAAGTATAAACTAGTTTTTATCCAAATTATAAAATCACTTTCTTGAAGAGATATCTTATAAATAAATGGCAACAACATTAAATGTACATGCCTCACATATGTGTATAACTTATTAGAGAAAAAAATTACAGAGTAGCTGGTGTGCTGAGATTTGAAATTTTGGTTAGCAACCTAACCACTTAAACCACTGCATGATGTTGGTTTAGTTTTCAATATATAATCATAGTTTTCTCTTCACTAAGAATTAGTGAAAAGTTTACCTGGTTGGATGTAATTCTTTAAATAAATCATGTGAATATATAGATCACTATTTCATGTCACAAACACATATAAAAGCCAGATTATAAAAGGCATGGAGGAAACAAGTAATTATGGACTTACAGCATCAATTAATGCTAAATGTGATTGAAATGTAACTGATTTCTATATAACCCCTTACCCATATAATAAGACATTGCATGCTTGTGATTTGATTAGAAAAAATTTTTCAAGGGTTTAAGGGGAAACATTTCATTAGATGCTGATCAGCTAAAACAGGATTTTTTTACATTCAAAGATAGACTCAATGCATCCTTTGGCTCTGATGTGAGTAAACTATTTGTAGATGGCCTGGAAGGTTTGGACTCACATGCTTGGGTTCAAAGTATTTCACATAGCTTACGTTCCAGTCTGACTGTGCTGCTTAGCATCATAATTATTTTTTATTTTTTTATTTTTTCAGTATCATAATTTTGATGCTCACAGTCTCATGCTTCTTCTGTAGGAAGCTAAGAGATATGAAGAGAAACCAAGTTGTCTCTGTGACCCTATAAAATATTAAACATAATACTGAAGGGGGAAATGTGGGAAACTAACCCGAGGGAAATACAACTGGTGTTTACTCCCTGACTTGTACAGAAGGAATCTGGAAAGCTAATATTCCACAGGAGGAAAGCCACCACTTCGTTAAAGTAGAGATGTGGTCCAAGTACATTTTCTTGCATCCATTTCATTTCCAAAATTTCTTTCCTTAAAGGCTTAAAGTGAGCGCACGGTTGATTCTGTCTCCCTATAAAAGCAGACATTCTTATTTGCTCTATCTCTGCCCATCGCAGCATCCAATCCCTCCCAGATCTTCCCCCAATAGGAGATGGCCATAGGGAGACTTTATCCCCTGAGCATGGAGTCAACATGTTTGCCATAAATCTGAATTTTTGGCTTGGCTACTTTAATATTGTCATTCATTTTACCTTGACAGCTTTATAGAAAACAAACATATTGTTCCGGTAGCTCATTTGAAGTTAGTGCATAAAACTAAAGGGGGAATTGTGGGATACAGAAAGATTTCTCTTCAGTTGTCTCCCCCAAATGTAAGCCAAACCTAAGATGCTGCTTGCGACACATGATGACTGATTGTACACTTGGAGGCTGATGCAAGCCGGTCAGGGGTTATTCTCTCTAAGGATTTTCAGCTATCTAGAGCAAAAAGACTGTACGGTCTGCCCCACCTTCTGATAAGGGTAGTGGATTGTTCCCTTAAGGATGACCAGGGTTAGGCTGCCATCTTGACTCTAGAATCCACCCATCTTGTCACATGTGTACCCCTAATGCCTCCTTTATTACTGCTTGTACACCCCTAGATTGCTCCCTCCCATAGCTTGTAGTGTCTATGGTAAAACTTCTTCGTGTTGCATATATGGTCATCTGTAATTGGGGGGGTGGGGGGCTACATGCTATGTTCTCCAATGATGTATAAGCCTTGGTCAGAATTAAAGCATGACCCTTCTCTCTTCTCCCACACCTCCACATGGAATACCAAGAGGGACTGAGGTGAGCAGGCTATCATGAAATGTGTCTGACTCCTTCATTTTATCTTCTCTCATACCTCTCTTATTCTCTATGACTTTACTATAATCTTTATATATTATAACCATCCAATTGTACCTACAGACCCATGATATATTGTTAGAGGCTGGTTACCCTAATAACTATATTTCTAAGTAGGTAAAATACCTTAAATTTAAAAACTACTTTAAAAAAGAGTGGAGGGACATATAAAATGAAAGAGCAATAGCTTTAACTATTTGAAACGGATACTTGTATGTCAAGAATTAAAATGAAAGGAAAATTTCCTCATTATTGGTTGACCTCAACTCTTGGAAATTCATGTTGTATAAAATTGTTCCATAGGTTGTTGTGGTTACTAAAGTTGTTTTAACAGTAATTCTTAGAGGAGCAATCCATATGGTTTTTCTTTAGGTCATGTTATCAGGGTAAAATGAGATAATTTACTAGGAGAAAGGGCTGTATGGAGATTCTTAACTAAGGCACTAATGGGCACCTGAGAGGGGACCAGTATGTCAGGAGCTCTGACAGTGAAGGGAGGAGAGTGGTGTGCCAGGTGAGTAATTCAGGTTCTCCATAGCTATATAAAGAAGTTTGCATTATATTCAACATAAAATGAAAAGTCACTAAACGGTTTTAAGCAGAGGAATTATATGGTCTGATTCGTGTGTAGAGATAACCTTTTCTTCTCAGTGGGAAAGTCATTAGGAAAATGTTACCAAAGAAAATACATAGAACTTTTAAGAGATTTAAATTTTTTTTCTGACCAAAGTACGATGATGCATTCTTGTTGCCATTGTCAGAGGCCAGTGAGGCAGTTACCACTCCTAGCAGCTCTCAGAACAATGGGTCCAATATCATCGTCACAATCTTTGTTTTGTCTGAGGCCATTCTTGAGTCCACTGTGTCAAACCATCTCAATGAGAGTCTTCCTTACTTTTATTGATACTCAACTGATTAATTAGTTCATGATTGAGTAGGAGAAAAAGCTTTAGGGTTCTGTATTGAGTAATTGGATAAATGGTGCATTTGTTCATGGTTTTTGTTTTGTTTGTCTTTTATCCTGAAAGAAAAAGATTCTATCTCACTGTATGATTTTTGGTGGTGTGTTTTTTTATGTCCTTAAGTATTTTTCTATAAAATTCTTTTTCCAGGAATACTTCAGAGCTGTAAATTTATATTATTGGATAGATGAATACTTTGTGAATATGTTCAAGCAGAATAGATCCACTCTTCATCTTTACTCCTTTGTTTTTGATATAGAAACTATTCCATAATACACATTTTATTAGTGTTAACCCTTAAACTATTGATACCAAATGTGCACTAGAGTAGATGTGTATCTTTTCAAAGACTAATATTTAAAATGTAGATCATTAGACTGTCCTTCCAAAACATCTTTGGTAGACTTGAACTTCCAAAGTCTGGTTAGTAAACTGGTGTATCAACCATAATTATTCTATCCCACTCTGAATATTCTCAAGAAAAGGAATATATCCTTTTATATATACCCACAAAAATTTCTGTTTCATAAAGATAATTCATGTTCAATGAATACATGTGCACTTAGTTCCTATTTTAACATAAGTTTGTAAACAAAAAAAATTGATACATCATCTCAAAAAAATAGACATTGTCACATTTGAATATGAGGATTTTCAAAAAAAATATTTATTTCTGACCTTAGAATTGTAAAGACTTAGAATAGCTGATTCTCTTAGGGCACGCATTTCTCTGGTCAACATTGATTTCCTTACTCCTTTGACTTCTCTCTAGGTGTTTATCAAAAATATATAACATTTACTTGTGGTAGATTATTCTAATCTTAAATCCCCTTTCACTAATATATTTCCTTTCACCCTACTAGATTGCAAAAAAATATTTTCTTTCCTTATCATTCATACATTTAAATTTTAACAGCTATGAAAATAAATTTTATAAAACTGTCAGAGGGGGAAATATGATTCCATAAACTCCACAAGAACACTATTTTAATAAACCCTTCATTTACAAGAAATTGAAAAGATTTATTTCCCAGTATCATCAAAAGATGGCTTCAATAATTAGAAAACTATTTCCTTTGGAAGCAACTGAGTTCAACACATAATTTAATTTCTGCCCATTACATGATTGACAATATAATCAGAAAAAGTTTCAAAATGCAGCTACGTTTTATTTCAAGTGCTTTATGATCTCAAAAATGTGGCATTTAAGAGCTAATAATATTTTGTTGTTGTTGTTTTGTTTGCTTCTTTAGGTTTTTTTAAATAGGCATTAAACATTTTTAAGGTTTACATTTGTCCTGAAATTTGAACTCAAATGCTTGTTAGTTTTCTGCTTTATACACAGTCTTTTGCAACCAAGGTAAGAGATGACCATGCGTTAAACAGACGCTGGACCAGAAAACGTTCTTTAAGAGATGCCCTTTGAAACGGACACCTGCACTCCCAGTCAGTTTATCAAAATATCAGGGAGTGCTCCTTCTGATGGAGGCTTCATGATGAGTCTCCTTTATGTTGAATTTCACGACCCGCTTGTTAAGGAAAACGTTGACTCTAAAATTTCAGTTCAAAATGCAAACATATGCATTTTATAAATATATATTTGCCACTTGTGACGACCAGAAACTACTCTGACTGCAAGCAAAAGCACTAGAGTGAGAACAGACCTGGACTGAACAGGAAAGATGAGGAACTGGTACATAGTGTGATGAGAACAGTGAAGCGAACACTAGCTAGAAGGTGAAATGCTAGGAGCTTTTCTAGCTCATTTCAGAAACCCAACCTGAGCTCTGGCCCCGCTCTGTCTACAACAGGTCCGCTGGTTCAGTGGTGGGCATTGTGGTGACTCCTGTTAGGTGTTGTTGAGGAGGCTTCCACTCACACGACTCAGACCAGAACAAAGCACTCTTGTACAGATGGCTGGTATGGTCCTTCACCACCCTCACAATCATTTCCCATTGTTTCAGCCACTGTGTGAACCCTTCTTATTGAAAGTCTTTCTCTCTTTCACTCACCCTCTAGCATACCAAGCATCATATTCTTCTCTAGAAAGTGGCCCTTCCCTATAACATGTCCAAAGTAAGTTCTAAGGAATATGCTGACTATATTTCATTAAAAAAAACTGTGCAATCTTAAGGTAACCTGTTGCATATTTAATATTTTGGGTCAGCACCATAAGTCAAAAGAATCAATACAAGTTCAACCAAAATTGTGATGAACTTAGCATTTAAGGGGACATGATAAGACACAAAGATACAATGCAGCAATGCATGTAATATTTAAACAGAAAGAGTTATTGGCTTATTTAGGGTAAATATCATGACTCAAAGATATAGCTGGAGATTTCATGATATAATGGGTTATATTTTGGGCTGCTCACTCCATAGTCCATAGTTCAAACCCACTAGCTGCTTCTAAGGAAAAAGATGAGGGTATCTGCTCTTGTTAAGAGTGCTCTTTTGGAAACCAAAAGAAACAGTTCCACTGTATCCTATAAAGTCACTGTGAGTCAGCAGCATCTTGATAGCAGTGAGTGAGAAGGTGTAGATACCATGTTCACATTGAATTAATTTGATTTCTCTTAAGTATAGGTATTACATTTTATTGATGTTAACATTTTTTCTACCGATGTTAACATTTTAAATGACATTTTATACTATATTAAACATAACTATTCAAGTACAATAAAGAAACAAAAGAACTTAACTATCTGTGATTAATTTGGTAAAATAGAGGGTCAGCAAAAACAACAAAGTCAACACCTAACAACAATGACATCCTCTACTGAGTAATCCTTCCATTTTATCATTTTGCATGATAAAAAAGCAACTTCTCTCTATGCATGTTTCCTATTTCAGCTTAGCAATGAAAAGCTACACTAATTCTGCTACATATGCTTTAGCATATCATGTCTTACTCACAGATGTAAGGATAATTTAATATATATACATATTTTCAATGTCTACATAATATCAAATTATATACGTGTACATATTTTTCACTACATTTATACCTATATCACATATATCATCTATATAATCAATATCACCATCTATGTACCATCAGGAACACACTTTTAGGTGAACAAGTTGAACTTACTACTGGTTTTAGCAAGGAAAGGCATATCCTATGGGAAATGGAAGGATTACTCAGTAGAGGATGTCATTGTTGTTAGGTGTTGACTTTGCTGTTTCTGCTGACCCTCTATTTTACCAAGTATGATACTCTTCTCTAGCGACCAGTCCTCTTGTAGACATAATTTAAACATACAAAAAGCGTCACCATCCTTACTTAGCAGGAATATTCTGACTGTACTTCTTCAAACAAAGTTTGCTTCCATCTTCTGGTAGTCCATGGTTTATTCAATATTATTCACCAGCACAACTCTGGCACTGATTTTTGTTTGGCTTTCTTATGAAATGATTACCAATCACATCCATATAAGATTATTGAAAATTTATGCCTGAGTTGGGTCTTATATTCAAAGTGACATCAAGTAAATAAAATTCTTGACAACTCCAACCTTTTATCCATTTATAATGATGTTGCTTATTTGCCCATTTGTGAGGATTTGGGTTTTATTTGTTTTCAAGTATAATCTGTATTGATGATTGTAGCCTTTGATGGCTCAGCAGTGGCTTCAAATCTTCTTTGCTTTCAGCAAGTAAAGTCATGTCATTTGCATTTTAAAGGTTGTTAATGAGATTTACTCAAGTCCTGATGAGACCACGCCCCAACTTCCTTAGCCCTGTGTATCTGTGTAAATTCCACAGCATGTCCAAGGAACCTATTCTTAGGAAATGAGATGTCATCACAGAATTTTGAAATCTATATTCCTCATTTTGCTCCAAATTAACTTGCACCTTGTCGTTGATAAAATGTCTCCTTTGAGATCTGTTCTTCAGGAAGTTTACATTGGTTACAACTAGACCTGGCCCTCTAAACTTTCCTAAAAAGACAGATGTAACCTCAAGTAAGCCCAGAACAGAAATATTTTGGTCAAGGAACCAAAAGTTGCCAGGATCAACTCAGAAGACCTTTGACATTTGAGTGGTCTGATAAGTCATATTTTGTGAAGAATCAGAACTCCCTAGGAACACATACCCATGACTATTCCTGGGGAATCTGTAATATCTTCATAATCTCCCCCTCTTTACTTCCTGGTATACATGTGCAAACCTATAAACTCCCATTCTTTGAGAGGTAGTCTTGGAAACACTAGTCCAGACTTACTCCTTGACTGACTAACCCATGCTTCATGTTCTCTGATTTTATCTTTCAGTATGTCAAGGAAGACATGTTGATAACATTGGTGCCATGCTTTCCTTCACATAGTCTAGCTTTTCAGATTATTTGTTCAACTTACAGACTTAATAAGTAGGATTAAAATATCCAACACCTTTCCTCATGTTAAACCAGATAACATTACCTTGTTCTGTTCAAACGACAGATTTTCAGTCTATGCACAATCGTTACCAAGTGTTCTCAAATTCCTTTTCATTGCAATGCTATCCCTACATTTGCTAAGAGGATGTTATAAAGGATTTATTTTGGGATTTGAGTCTTTATTCGGAAATTGATAGGGCAGTGTGCTAGAGAATCAAAACCAGGAAATGTATATATGTGTGTGTGTGTATGTGTGTTAATTAGTCCATACAGCAGTAGAGAGGGCTCAGTTCAACTCATTCACTTTCATTGAATAGTTAATATACTGAAAGTCCTTCAACTCATGTGGGTTGACAGGTTCAAGGTCAAGGAAGCAGACAGCAGAGTCCGACTGCAGGTAGCAGACAAAAGAGCAAGTCATCAACCTTCAGTAGCTTGGTAGCTTAGAGAAGCATGTCCTGATGAGACCTTGAACTCAAACACAATGACAGAATTCACTACCCTGGAGCTCAAACAAAATATGACCTGATTAAACTCCACCCATATGTTTCTATTGGCCTACTTGGCACAATAAACCAAACAATCACAGATGGTTAAGAAAAAATGACTTTGTGCTGCCGTAGATGCTGTCTGGCTGTTAGATAACTTCATGACTAGCTTCTTTAATGGCTTTTCTACAGAGGGAAGGAACAGTAGCTGGAAGCTAAACCTGTATTTGGCAAAGATGGAGGGACAAATACAGTGATGCTTGATATTGGTTAATGCTTATGTTTTGTGTTTAGACTTGGTTACTGAACAGTCTAATTTTTTTGTCTTTATTATGCATTAATAGCTTGTCATGCATTTTTTAATTCTTAAAAATACACAAATACACTTTCCATCATATACTGTTTACTAATCATAAGATCAGGAATACAGAGACAATATAATATGTATTATCAGCTCAGCTGAGATTAAAATCTAGGAACTTAAATGTATTCTCTTTTCTTCTCCTTTTGATCTGTTCATGCTGTTAGTAAGGAAATTGGACAAAACTTGGGATTTTATTCTGTGACATATGAAGGTATATGAAGGACATCAAGTTTCATAAAATATAGGGGTGCTAGAAGAGAGAAAGATCTTTGATGAGATGTGTTGCTACAGTGGCTGCATAAATGGATTCAGGCAGAGGAGCAATTTAGAGGATGGCGACAGGGGCATACTGTGTTCCATTCTGTTGTGTTTTGTTGCTTCTTTTTTTGGCGGGGGGGGATATATATTCAACCATGTGATGGGTTCCCTCTTTCTCTCTCCCTCCCTGCCCCCTCTGTGATCCCCTGCTTACCTTCATGGTATACTACTAGTACTGCTACTCCTACTACTGTTCCTCAGGGGATTGTCTCTCCTGAATTCCATGCTTTGAGAGTTCTTATCTGTACTCATGTACTCATGTACATGTACTCATGTACTCATGTACTCTCATGTACTCATGTACTCATGTACTCTCCCATCTAGCCAGGTTTGTAAGGGAGAATTGTGTCACGGTATTAAGGCAGAGGAAGCTTTCAGGAACTAGAGGAACAGTGTCTATTTTGCTGGTGCTACACTGAACCATGGTTAAATCATCCCTTCCTTATAATCCTTCTGTGGGAGTTAGTCAATTAACTACAGAAGGGCTTTGGGTCTCCACTCCTGTGTTAGTCTGGGTAGACTACAGAAACAACTTCATAGACACTCATGTGTATAAGAAAGAACTTTATATAAAGAGCATGGTAGTTGTATATTAAGAAAAATCCAGCCCAGTCCAAATCAAGTCCAAAAGTCTAATATTATCCCATATGTCCAATGCCTATCTATAAAGTCCTCTTCAGATTCACAAAACGTATGCAATGACACCAAATGCAGGAAGATCACAGGCCAGTGGCTGAGAAGTCTTGTGGATCCAGTGATATTATAAGCATTGTAGTGGTCCACATGCAGGGGTCTCCATATGGCTATTATAGCTCAGGGCACTAGCATAGTTCCATGTGTCTTGTTAGCTGCAATATCGCTCAAAAAGTGAGTTTGTGACCCTCTCCCATGAGATATTTCTCTTCTTAGACTAGAGTCTCCAAATGAGCTCATCAAGTTACAATGTGATCAACAGGCTAAACGCCACTCCTTCACACTTAAACCTCAAATTGACAACAGATTATGTAATTACCACAACTCCAAACCTTTCATTTGCATCAATTTAGTTGTTTGTTTTGGATCTTTTAATACCTGACCTGGTCAACACCTCATGATTATACAGACTAGTGTGGATTTTCTATGTTGGCTTATTTGCTTCCCCACTGAATGGCTACTTGTTTAACTTCAAACCTTTATAGGACCAGATGCTATATCTGGTAGCCAGGCACCAGGTACTCTCTTCACTTATTTATGTATCCATTTTGCCTTCAGCAATCATGTTGGGAAGGTGAGTCTCAAAGAGCACCAGGTTATTAGAACAAAGTGTTCTTGTTTTAAGGGAGACCTTGAGTAGTGGCCCAAAGTCCATCTGCTATCTTAATAGTTAATATATAAATATATGTACATTGGTCTCTATCTCTTTCACTATAAGTTAGTGTATTTGCATATATACATGTCTATAGCTATAGCTATACCACTATAAATAGCGTTTGCCTCATTTCTTTACTCTATTTCCTTTCTCCTTTCTGCTATCCCACTAAAATGCTCACCCTCCATTCAGCAATCAATATTTTCTCTCAGATATATCGTACTTGATTAAAGCCCACCAGGTATTATACACTCTCTTTACCATCAATTTTAGATCTCTTGTTATTCCCTAACACTAAATTTGTTGGCTCTCCATTTACCCTTCCTTCCCTCTCCACTAACAAATCCTCCTCCCCACTCCTCCAGAACTACTGATTGGTCCCATTTTTTTCTCCTTGGGAATGTTCATCCTACCTATCTTATATAGGTAAACATAAGGCAAAAGAAAAGCAAAACAAACAAAAACAGAAAACAAAGCGAGAAAAAACACAGCACGATTTTACTGCCTTTTCCTCATCAATGCAGTTTTCCATTTTCTTAAAAGCAAATGACTCAAAAAAAAAAAGCAAATGGATCATAAGTACCTCTTTGTCCTGTGTCCTCTGAGGAAAATCTATCAAGACAGTCTCTTTGCATGCAAAACAGTAAGAAAAGACGAATGTCAGGGGTACATTCTTGGATAATATTTATTTAATGCTGAACAAATAATTAGAGAAACTATACTCTATAAAGAAGAAAGTGGCATCGAGATTGGAGGAATGCATATGCATAAAAAGGCTAGGACTAGAATGGTCCTACTAAACAATGCACTACACCACAGTATCTATTTTAGAGACAAGGATACTAAGGCCCAGAGAGGCTAAAGAATTTTCCCTAAGATTACAGAGTTACTAAGTGACAAGACCTAGATTTAAATTCAGATAACATTAACTAAATATTTTACTATACATGTTTGTTTTCATGTCAGATGGGAAGAGGGATAAGTAGATTTCACTCAGTGATTAATGACTACACTAATATTAAGAACAGAAGAGAGTAATTTGTGGTAGTGCATATTATATTAAACAGCATTTGACTGCTTTAGGTGAACATTTTAAATTGTCATAGAAATACTGGGTAGTGAATATTAGGATGTATATTTTGCTTAATGGAAATCTGAAACCCATGAGAGTTAGTTAATTCACCCAATTTCTCGATGAATGCAGAGTGGGAGCTTTGATTCCTACGTCACATACCTGGTGTCCACCCATCATCTTTGCCAGATAAATTCCTTGGCAATGGTCTAGAATTTAAAAGGACCATTTCTAAAAATATTTCTCTCATTAACTATTTAATTAAAAATGCACCTACCTCATTGCAAACCCAATAGGTCTATCTCCTAGTCATTTATAATTTAGTAAGGGAGAGTTAAGACATGTGCAGTGGATGATAATTCTCACGCAAAGGGTGTAGATAAATTTATAGATGACTATAGAAAATGGTACTTGTTAAATTAAATAATCCTTCCTGATAAACTCATTAAGCAGAACCCTTTACAACTGGTTCCATTCAGTCTCAAAGCGACTCCAGAGGACAGAGTGGAACTGCCCCATAGGGTTTCCAAACCTATAAATCTTTATGAAAGCCCACATGTCTTACCTTCTCCTCAAGGAGCAACTGGTAAGTTTGATCAGGAACCTCTTTTTTGTAGCTAAACACTTAAACACCGCATTATTTGGCATGATTATTTATGTACACTGGTTCTTTAACTCTAGTGTGTTCCTTCTCATCTCTGCATTTCAATGCCTGATTGTCTATATGGATGCTGTTTTCATTTTGCCTGAATAACTCCTCTTAGATCTTCCAATCTTATCTCTACAGACAGTCTTCTGTTCACTCCTTTCGAGATTGAGTTGGATGCGCTTCCCTCAGACTTAAATAGCAAACTGAACTGTATTCCTATCAATGTCCTTATTTTGAATTAATGTGATATCCTGTTTGACAGCATGTCTTGTGAAATTTGGACTAGGACAGCAGAGTTTGGGAATTTTTTTCCCTGTTTGTTCTAACATTTAAACCAGTGCCAGAATCATAGTAGGTGCTCAACTAGTATTTGCAGAAACATAAGGTGAAGGCAATATTCTCATTGAACTTTTGTTCAAGTGTGTTTAAAAAATAATGATGAACTTGAACTGGATTTTGCATCAGTGATTCAAGAAGCTTACCTAGAAAAATTAAAAGTTAGGCCACATGAGTCACCTGTGATATATGCCATTGATTCCTCAATAGAATGTAAAATAATTTTCCAGATATTTGGCATTTTCACCAATGCTCTAGAACTACATAGTATCTAATTCCTAAACTGAAAGGATTAAAATAATTCATCTTTTAAAATGCATGTTAAAATCTGAGTATAAAAATATATAAGCAAATTACATTTTAAAATCTTTTGGAAAATATTTATTTCATTAATTATACTATCTCTCCAGAATAAATGAAAGAAAATTGAAAAATCTGAAATTTTAAAGATGAAGAAAACCTCTCTGTTATTCAACTCTGTCTTTTTCCCTGAAAAATTTTAAACTGCTATGTCAATTTGATTAACTTACTCAAATACTTCCCTCTACATGAAAACATCATCTTGTCTGACATATTTTTGAGAGGAATAATAGTTGACTGATCTCTATGATTCAGCAGGAAGTGGAGAAGAGTATAATAACTTTGATCAGTCATGTTATCAACAGATTAATGTCACACTTTGAAATATATATGCATAGATATATAATTTTGATCCTATAATGTTAGGTTATATACTTAACAGTTTGATTTAATATATCTATAGACATTACATGGTCAGATGTTCAGTACCCATACAGTAACATTGCTTACTGAAGTTTATGGGGGCTTGAAGCACTTAATGATGGAGATTAAACATTAAAGTACTACCCTTTCAATATGAATAGCACTTACATTTTTTAAATCACTACACTTGGACCAATGAGCACTATTGAACTAAATGTAGAAAATATTTAACTTGCCAAGAATTTCATTTCAATTAAATTCACAATCAGCACCATTGGGTATATATCAGTCAAGAGATAAGTGATACATTACATTGGACAAATCTGCAGCAGAAGACCTCTTTGAAGTGATTAATGAAAAATGAATTCACTGTGAGAATGAAGGTGCATTCTCAATCTAGTCCCAGTATTTTTAATAGGTTCATATTCATATAAAAACTGAACAGTGAATAAGGAAGACCAGAGAAGAATTGGTGAATTTGAATTATGGTATTGGTAAATAGATTGGAGTGCCAACATAACAAACCATTTTCTTGGAAGAAGTACAGTCATAATACTCCTTGACAGTGGGGATGGAGTTTAAAGGTGTTATCAAGAGGAACCAGGCTCAAGAAAAGGA
Source organism: Nesogale talazaci (assembly GCA_004026705.1). Lineage (NCBI taxonomy): Eukaryota > Metazoa > Chordata > Mammalia > Afrosoricida > Tenrecidae > Nesogale > Nesogale talazaci. Next base: position 44,881 of record PVJH01008820.1, on the reverse strand, counting down.
CATCATGATTAGTAAAGTCAATGGTAGGTTAAAAAAAAAAGCAAACACCCCTCATCAGCATGCATTGTGACAAAGGCTGCACAATGGGCTCAAATATAAGTAAATTTATGAAGACATAGGACTGAGCATTGTTTCATTCTGTTGTACATAGCATAAAATAAGATTTGCAAAGATTTCAATGATACCTAACAATAGCAGCAATGCAAAACATATGTAGGGGAAAGATACAGCTATTTTACCAGTATTTTTTTTTGCTTTTTTTTTGGGGGGGAGAGGCCATCACTGTCCTCAGGTGGTGGGAGTAGGAGGCCCAGCCTTTGCTCTGTGGAGCTGGAATCGAACCTCCATCCCAGTGGGCTGCAGTCCCGCGCACAACCACTACGCCACCTGGGCTCAGCCCCATTTTACCAGTATTAGCAAAATATCTATTCTGAAATAAATTGTGAATCTTTTGTTTTCATGTTTCCTTAGTTCCAAACAAATTATTTTCCAATTTTTAAGTTTTAAATAATATATAAATCACATTGATAGCTGTTTTCTATTTTAATTACTCAAAATAAGCTTGTATTCATGGTTGCCAAGTCATTGAGTCTCAGAATGGACCCTAAATGGCAGAGTAGAATCAAAGCTTCACGTCAGTTAGAAACACATCATTCATGGCCAGTGCAGCAGTAGACAGCAGCACACTCCCAAATTATTATAATGTGAATATACTGGAACAAATAAAGAATGGGAAAAATTATAGGCCTAAGCCTTGGAGTGGGAAATGCAAAAGGATAAGTGAACCTTTTAAGAAGCTTGTTGCAGGAGATTGAATTATTGCCACGACCATGGAGAGTGATACACATTTAAAGTGGTGCAGTTGGTGTCATCTTTGCGCCAGACCACTGCCTATCTTGAGAATTGTTTACTATTTAATTCACACTACCTTTATTTTTCAAGAGGTGGAGGGTTATGATTCCAGCAGAGAATAACTTTTTCTCTTCCATTTATTGTACTGACACATCTACATTTCACAAATCTAGTGTTATTTCATCAGCCAATGTGGTTCTGAGAAGAGCCAGCTCAAAGCTCTGACTATAATTTCTCCACCGAATAGCCTAGGCTATTATAATCTAATGTAGCAGAGGCTCAGATCTTTTGTCTAGAACAGTTAGTGAATTCAAATTAAAGTAAAAATTAGTCTATTGAATGTAATCTGAATCAACAACCTTATATAGGCTATAAATTTTCATGAGAATAGACAATCTCATCTTTCATCTGCTGAGTAACTCATGGATTTGAACCTGCAGTGCACAGTCTAATGTTTAATCAATAACAGCACCAGGAAATCCTGATACAAAAATCTTCATAACCCAGTAACAAAATGCGACACTTTGAGTCCCAGCTTCCCTTCACCCCACTTTCTCTGCTTCTCTCTCTCTCTCTCTCTCTCTCTCTCTCTCTCTCTCTCTCTCACACACACACACACACACACACACACACACACACCCATCAAGGAGGGATCCCTGTTCCGTTCAAACCAAGAAGATGGCAGCTTTTACCCAAACCTTTTACATTTTACATTTATTTTATTAAAAATCGATCTATATCCTTTTGTGCTCCATGATCTCTGTTCCCAGAGGCAGGGAATTGTAGCAGAAGACACCCTCCCCAGTAAGATTCTGTTCTTTCAACTCTTACAAGTGTCCCCATTGACCAGTGATCCTGATTGCTACAGAACACACATTTTCTCCTCGAGAACTGGGTCATTCAAACCATACACAAAGCCAAGCTGCCAATCCGCTGGCCCCTGGGAGGCCTGTGTGGACTCCTGGCGGGAAAGATCTCACTGAATCTCCCTCATTAGAACAAGCAAACCAAGTACCTGAAGACATGGATCCACCCATGTTCGGGCTCCCACCGCAACAAAACTCCTAACCACACTCAATGTACCTGGGAGGTGGCCCCAACCCAATCCACAAGTCTTTGTTTGTTTGTTTGTATCTAGGCTTTTGAATTCTATTCTTATTTTGTTGTAAACTGATCCACATGCAACTCTGGCATCCAGGGCCACTCTTTGTTCAGTTCCACCCTCTGGGATGATATGCGCCTCCTCAGCAGAGACAGGCAAACAGCACCCACGCCCACCACATTCCCCTCTTTCAAGCTGGAGTTCACCAGACTCTCCTGCCCCAATCTCTGAGCAGCAACCCTAGCTCCTTCAGACCACACTTCCCCAGGCAAGAAGATTACCATCCCAAACCCGGCCACAGCCACACTTAGAAGCCACTCACAGCTCTTCCTTCTGAGGGAGCTGCGAGGGTGGCAGGCTGATCAAGAAGCAAGAAGCCTCACATAACTTTCCTCAGAGCCCAAGCATAGCCTTTTGTCCTTCAGTCGACTTCTCCTAGACACCCCCACTTCCACGTCCTCTCCTACCTGAGTGACCCCACCCTCCAGGAGGCAAAAACTCTTCCTAGACTGACACAGGCAAATACAGACCCTTAAAGCACAGATGAACCTATCTACACATTTCCCATAGCAAAAGCACTGCTTAAGCAAACTCAACACAAGCCTCCATTATTTATTTTCTTTGTTTGCTTGTTTGTTTTATGGGCATCACTGCTCTCTGGTGGAGGGAGTAGGAGGGGCCAGCCTTTGCTCCTGTGGAGCCGCTGTTAGAATTGAACCTCCATCCCAGTGGGCCACAGTCCTGTGCACAACCACTACACCATCGGGGCTCAGCCCTTATTTTCTTTTTTAAATCCACCTAATTGCCCCTCTTTCTTCTCATCTTCCTCAATGCCTTGTTCATTCTTTCCCCTCTCTCTTTCCTTTCTCATTTTTTCCCAGCTTCAATTTTACTTCTTTTTCATTTATACACACACACATGCACACACACACGAGAAGTTTTATATGTATATATACAATAGTATGAATATATACACACATACATACATAGCATATTCATCTTCTTGACTGGGTATTTGATGATGCCTTTCTCATGCCCTAGTTTCCTTCACCTTCTGCTTTCTTGCTCCCTCTTCTAGTGAAATGCACTCCCAAATTAATTGTTGTTTTATTATACTTCTTAAAACTCCATTTCCCAACATTTTACAATCTTTTTCTTCTATTCAGGAGGTCACTTATTTTTACTACTATTATTTAGACCCTGTTCTTTCACTTCTTTCTGCTTCCATTTCCTCCTCCTATCAATCTCTTTTTGTCTTCATCTTCCCATTGTATGATGTACAACTCCCATTAGACCATTCCGTTATTGCAAAATACCAACTATCTTTACAAAACCCAGCAGCCTACACACCACTAACAATTGCACTACTATGCCACACAAACAGCATCAACTGCATTGCATGTCCAAAAAGCGTGAAAAAATCAAACAACTGAAAATCACCCAAGTCCAATGGGATACTCTGAAAAAGAAGTCCTAGAACTACTGGAAATAGAATGCAAAAGAATGATGTTTAAGGTCTAGCGATGCGGGGGCACTTAAAATAACACTGCTTCAGAAAGACTGTATGATAGACCAAATAAGGATTGGGATTAAGAAATTTCTTTAAATGTATGAAAATGATGACGCAATTTACAAACCATTTTGTATGGTAACACCACATACAAAACATTTGTGAAATGGCAAAAGTAGTTGTTAGCAGACGATTTATAGCAATCAATGCATCCAAGAAAAAGAAGAAAAACAAAATTAGCATCATATCACACCTCCAACAACTGGAACAGGGGAAATGAGATAAACCATTAGGAAAAGGGGAAAAAAGAATTAAAAATAAAGGAGAAATAAATTAACTGGAAAGTTAAAAAAAAAGAAAAATCAACAAAACAAGATGTTGCTTTGATTGAAAGACTCAACAAAATTGACAGCTGGAAAACAAAAGAAAAGGAAAAGAAGTTGAAGAAATCCAGAGTAACAGATGAAAATAATGATGTCACAATAGATCCAAATGAAATTAGAAAAGTAGTAGAGCTGATAATCTGGAATAAAGGAACAAATACATAGAAATACCATTGTGTTGGACTGGGTAGACTTGAGAAACAAATCCATGAAGATTCATATGTGTATATCAAGTAGTAATTGCATATGAAATAATTGCATCCCAGCCTAGTCCAGATCAAGTGCATAAATCTGGTATAAATCTATATGTCCAATACCAGTTGGTAAATTCCTCTTCAGACTCACAAACAAATGCAGTGTCACAAAATGCAAGAAGATCACAGGCCAATTGGTGGAAAGTCTTGTGGAGGCAAAAGGTGTTGGAAGCATCTTAGCACTGGCATGAGTCTCCACATGACTGCTCTGGCTCCATCAGCATGGCTCTCTGTGTCTTATCAGCAGGAAGATGAAGCAGAATGTGAGTATGTATTTCATCTCCAAAGAGAAAAACAGGAGTTCCCTGAATCCTCGGGATAAGGCCATGCCCACACAGAGGCCTCATTGGCTATGACTTAATTGACATACTAGACTCCACCCTTTTGCAAGTTGACAGGAGCTTATGTAACTGTCACAACAATTAACTCAAACAGAAGTATAAAACGCTAACAGGTCCATAAAAAAAAGAAGAAACAGAAGTCATCAAGAAACCCTCAACCAAGGAAAACCCAGGTTCAGGTGGCTTTACAGGGAAATTATATCAAACTATTAGCAAAGGACTGTCACTACTTATGCACAAACTGGTCCAGATTATAATGTGCAGAAACAAATTCTCAAACTCATTCCATGAAGTGAGCATATCCCTGATCCCAAATCAGACAAAGATTCCCAGAAGGAAGAAAACTGTAAACCAATATGACTGTGAACAAAATTCTGGCAAAGAGTCCAAGAACATATATAAAAAATGATACACTATGATCAATTGAATGTATGCTAGTGATTCAAGGATCGTTCCACATTATAAAAAACAATATAATCTACCACATTAAGATCAAAAGAGTAAGAATCACATGATTATATCCAAAGGCACAGCAAATACACTTGCCACTATCTAAAATCAATTTCTGATTTAAAAAACAAATAATCAACAAAAGGAGAATAGAGGAAAACTTCTCAATACAGTGGTGAGATGGTAAAGATGTACAACTGTGCTTACGATTATTATGAGAACATTATGGTACTTCTTCTAACAACTGGGAATAGAAATACCATTCAATCCTACACTATCTCTGCTGGGCATATACTCCAAAGAAGTAAGGGACAGAAAACAGACATATGGTCTCTCCCATGTTCATAATAGCCCAGATCACAAGTTCATGGTCCAGTTTCTAGCAAGATTCTGGAAACAACCCCAATCCTCATCAGTTGAAGAATGGATAAGGAAACTTATCCAAACTAGAATATACATACAATGGAATGCTATGGCATTCCTGGAGGTGGGGGTGGGAGGGCGATATTGATGATGAAACTGCCAAATACCCAGCAGTGGGGCTGGGCCTCCTACTCCCACCACCGGAGAGCAGTGATGCCCCAAAAAACAAAAACAAAAAAAAAAAAACAGAAACTGCCAAATACCAAATGACATGGAGGAACCCATAAACTATCATGCTGAGTGAAGTTGGTCAATCACAAAAGGGCAAATATCATATAAATCCACTGCAATAAAGATTAAAACTAAGACAGATAAGCTTTGGTTCCCATGCAATGCCACCTTCTAATATAGTTCCCCAACCAAGAGGCGGTGTGCCTACTTAACTCCCATAGTCTATATATCACTGCTTCATAGAACAACTTAAAAAATGCTTCAAGAGAGGTGTAATAACAACAGATAGGGTCAGTTCCCCATATCTGGAGGAAAAGAAGACAAATGAATTCTTGACATAAAGTAGTGTTTTAAGGTCATTTCCTGATTAACAGACAATCCTACAAATGTAATTAGTAAACTCTACTGGGACATTGAATTGGAAGGGTCATATCTTTATTGGATGGGGTAGTTGAGCAGACTGTGTTAGATAACGCAACAATGGAAAATTACATAATATTGCTTGTAAAGAACCCACAGTGAAAACTTGCCTGGTACTATGGTCCTAACTGGACACTCATGACCAAGTTCCCAACCATTCCCTAGTGACCTAGGCAACTTGCAGTAGACAACGTGGACTGTCCTTTTATACAAGGACAAATACAGTACGTTTCATAGATGCCTTTAGAGACTCAAGTTGGAAATCCTAATAAATGAACTAAAATTACCATTAATTCACATCACGGAACAAAAAATGAAAATACTCCCTGGAACATAAGCAAAAATGTCCTAGTGGAAGAAGAAGGTAACTTCACTATCCCAAGATAAAGAAATTGGTGGTTATTGGACTTTGGGTGGGCTCAGACCTATTGTTCTGATGATACAAAAAAAAGGCTAACAAATGCCGACCCAGGACCAAAATGTGCTTACTGTTTTCATGGTATCTCTGTCCTTATATGACATGAGCTAATCTACCAGACATGGACCCACCTTTGTAAATGAGTGTGATAGAAATTGTTGCTACAACACCAATCCTCATGGGATGTGGAACTAGTGTCCAGTCATCAACACTTTGAGGATATGCAAGTTAACAATTCTTCTGTTGATGTCAGATATGAGGTCCTAAGCATGGATAAAATTACTTGCTCAAAAATCCTTTACCATTGACTAAACTAATGTTACCATCAATAGAGATACCTTAATGTCCAGGAGAAGATCCATGGTGGACTACAATAAAATGGCAATGATGTCTGCAAAAGAGAATGGGGTGGAGGGCATGCTATAGAAATCACAGTCATGCAAGTGTACTTTGAACTCTATTTAATCCTAGTCCTGATAAACCTAGTTCAATGTAAAGTGACCCTGTCTGCTGTTCATCCTCCATAGGAGATCACTGAAGACATGGGTGCGGTAGCAAAGCATGGTGAAGAAACAGATGGTGCACAGCTATCAGCAAGAACAGTGTCTATATCTTACAGGTTTGCTTCAAAATAAGCAGTAATCTAAGTGAGTAGTCTGCCACATCCACACAGAAGAAGCCTAACAGTCTGTATGATCCAAGATTGGCAAATATCAAGATACAAACCTAGAGGAAGCAGTGGGATTAGAGTTTAAACTCCAAACACCTAATGTGTAGAAAACTATGGATAATTGTGTTAGTCCCAAATCCATTTGCAGGGTCACTATATGAATGGAGTCCCTGGTGACTCCTCAGTGCACATACACTAGGAAAATTAAAAGCATCAAGCGAAAAGTGCATTTTAGCAGTTGTATTTAGACCAGAATAGAACACCTTGTAATATGATCTCCCTTTGTAGCAACTGTGAATTTATTCTAAATTTTTTATATTCCCCACTTGCACTTAGATTAAGGTATTTACCTGTTTTATACAGTCATTGTGGTTGGACTCTTGTTTGTTATCTGCCCTTCCTTTGTATGTTTATAGGAATAGGGGAAACAGGATGGCTGGGATCAGAATGTTGGTAGATAGGTTGATGATTGCGTAGGGGCACAGAGGGATGAGTGGGGCAAATGGAGAGTCAGCATCAATGGGCATAAGAATGCAAAACGTCCCAGAGTTTATTGTGGCAATGATTATGCCAGTTTTTCTTGATATGATTGAACTACTGAATTGTATTATATGTGATTCTAGACCCAGCAAAATTTAAGTATAACTATATTTCTATAAACCAGAAACAATACAAAGCATAATCACATCAAAAAGCACAACACCCATCAAATACCTAGAAAAAATATACAAAAATTGTGCAACTAACCAGAAAAAATAGTAAAGATGATGTAGTCAATTCTACTCCGGAAACTAATTAGAGCTTCAGAAACTCATAACAGCAGTTCTATCCTGTTCTAAAGGCTGTTGTGAGTCAGGATGGTCTCAATGGCAGTGAGGGAGAAAAAAGAGGGAGAACACAGATGAAGCACACCCAGCCTGTGTGAACACGAGGTGGGGAAGGGATCCGGTGTCAGGCATCAAAGAGCTAAAATTATATCATTATTGATGAGGAGGAGTACAGATTGGGGACCCAAAGCCCATCGATAGGTGAAGCGATATCCTCTAGGAGCAATGAAATATGCAACCTTCCTCTAGTTCTCAAATGCTGCCTCCTACCCACTATCATGATCACAATTCTACCACATAAATCCAGCTAGACTAGGGAATGTACAGTGAAGTTGGAAACATGGGAAATTTAGGTTAGATGAGGTTTAGGTTAGTAATACGAGTGGTAATACCAGGAGGGTGGAGGGATGGTGGAATAGAAAGGGAGAACCAATTTCTGGAATCTACCCATAGCCTCCTCTCTGGGACACGTGCAACAGGGAAGTGAGTATTGGGACACATTGGACAGTGTACAGTATGAAAAAATAACAATTTGTAAATTACTAAGGGTTCATGGGGAGGGGGGAGGAAGGGAAATATAGGGAGCTGATAATAGGTGCCTGGATGGAGGGAGGATGTTTTGAGAGTGAGGATGGCATAAGCATGTAAATGTGGCCTGCATACAATTGATGTATGTATGGACTATGATGGGAGTTGTATGAGGCTCCAATAAAATGATTCATTAAAAATAAATAAAATAAGTAGAAAAAATGAGGGAGGAATAATCAGTAAACTGTAACTTTAATTAAGTGCAAGATAAATGCCAGCATTGTTGATGTTTGAATGTATTTTATAAAATTTTGATTAGTAAATTAATACTAAAGTATACCATGTAGTATTTATTCTGTTGAATACAGTCTCTGGGAATGAGTGAGAGCTTCCAACAATAACATGAAATGCAAAATTCAGGAAGAGAAAAGGCAATTCCCTAAAACAGTGACAAAAGGAGAGAACTTCCTGCACTTGTTAGTCCAACTTCCTAGAAAGTGACAATAATTAAGGGAATGTGATGTCTGTTCAATGATGGACAAATTGACTGAAGGAATAAACTAGAGAATTCATACGATTACTACATATTTGAATCAGAGGACAAAAGAAGCACCAGCTATAAAGTAAATGACTTATTAATAGACCTATATTAAAATTAAAAGCATGACATGTATGTTTGTGTCTATATGCAAACATATATATACTTAAAATTAAGAGCATATGCCATGTGTTCATAGAAAATCACTAACACAATATGAAGGAAAACCAATTAAGAGGGTGAGGGAAAGATATTTGGAACATGTATAAAGAACAAAGTGCTAACTTTCAGAATTTATGGAAACTAATACAAGCAATAGGGATACAGACTGGCAAATGGTTTTAGAAAACTGTGTGATATTATTTACTAAAGTTGAATATGTATACATACCACATTTCAGAAATATCACCTCTAAGTTTGTATGCTTCCAAGAAAAGTGAGCACACCTGCCAGACACATGTGAGACAACAATCTTTCATGCCAGCCAAAACATGAGAGCAACCTAAATGGCCATTGACAATAGAATGCATCGATTGTGATATAAATTCTCAAAGGAAGGTCATTTCGTCATAAAAAAGAACTAGAGTTTCATTGGACAATAAAGATCAGTCTCACCAATAGAATCCCAAGTACAAAATGCCAAATACAAAAGAATATATTTTATAGTATTGCACTTGTAGAAAGTGGAGAACACGAAAAGCCCATCTGTAGTGTTCATTTGTTTGAGTGAATGGAGTTGACTTTGATTGGGAAGGGGCATAAAGTGGAATTCAGAACTAAAGGAAATGTTCTATGTAGTGAATGAGAGATTAACACTGTGATGATTCAGTAGGATATACAGGGAATGTGTGTCATTTTCTTTCATTATAGTTTATTTCAAAACAAGGAGGGGGGGGACTGCAGTGATTCTTACAGCTGCAAGAGTTAACAAGGTGAGAGACACTTAGATTCTGTGTCTAATTTAAGGAAGTGTCAAGAAGAATTCCGAACTGATTAGGTGCGGGGTATGGAACACAGAGTAAGGAGCCCTGATGAGCTGCAGAGTAGGCTGCGAAGCACCCGTTGAGAAGATGAAAACTACCAGCTGCTCTGCAGGAAAAAAATGAGGCTTACTACCCCCATGAATTGTTACAGTCACAGAGAACCACAAGAACACCTCTCCCTGCTCCTTTAGGGCCATTAGCTTTGAGGTAGAATTCACTCAATGGCAGTGGGTTTGGTTTTTGAGTGAAAAAGAAAAGAATAAGGAATTTCTTCAAGATTTTTCTCCTCAGCTAGGGATAAAGTAGAATTGCGACTGATTGAAATGAAAATATAACAGTTGAATATATTGACAGGTGTGGTAAAGTCAGGCAGTGCATTTAAGATGTCTATTTTTTGCTGAGCCCTGGTGATACAGTGGTTATGTGCAGGAATGTGGCTCACACGGTTGAGAGTTCAAATCCAGAAGCAGCTCTCCAGGAGCAAGGCTAGGCTTCCTACTCCCACCACGACAGTGATGCGACAAAAAGCAAAAAAAGACGTCTATTTTTAAAATGAAATACATATATAGGGAATAGGCAAGTGGAAAAATAAATCTGAAGACCTGTATAGACATCTAGTCAGAAAATATATATTCTGTCTTCAAAATCTAGATGACACTTAAGGTAGAATAAATAACATTTTTGTAACATTATGTTACTTTAAAAAATAGGAAATAAATAAATAAAAGGTTTATGTTAGTTTCCTAGTGCTACTAAAAGTGAAATACCATAAGGGGTGGCTTAACAGCAGAAAATTGTTGTGTCACAAGATATAAGGCTAGAAGTCCAAGTGCAGGGCACTGGCTGTCAAAGAAAGTCTTCTTTTTCTATTGTAACTGAAGCAAGGTCTTTCCACATGCTGTTCCATGTTTCCTTGATAAGTTTTTGTGTATCTCCCTCTCCACTTGTGTTTTCCCTTAATCTGTTTTTTCTCTCTCAGAGTTGATGAGCTTAAAGTACGCTCTCCATTAATATGGTCGCATTAATATGAAAAAGACAGCACTGATCTCAAATGGGGTTCCATCCACATGTATTGGCATTAAGGATTGATAACATATTTGGGGAGGAAGAGACACAAGTCAAGGTACAAAGACTGAGTCCTATGAAGTGAAATCAAAATCAAACAATAAATGACACAAAGAAGAAGCAGGCAGTAGTGTAGAAAGATTAAGAAAGTGAAGTCACCTGGAAATCTATCCCGAATAAAAAAGGAGGGGGGGTACCAAGAAGACTGGAGTTTAAGTGTTTCAGATGCTGCTGCTAGATCAAAGAAAATGAAGACAATGGATACCAATAGAATTCAGCAACTTGTAATTCATGGATACATTAGTTAATTCCCCAGAAGGATTATATGTTGTAGAAGAGGAAATAAGAGTCATCTACTTTACTGACCATTGGCTTCTCAGAAACTAATGAAACACTTGGCATATAGTAGGTGCTCAAGAAAAAAGAGGATACATGAATGTGAGTCAGGATACCTAATTCCAATAAACCATGGGGCAACAAGCCAGCCAAAGTGAGAGCCAGACTCTTTATGTCCTTCCATAAGTCAAGACATTCATCCCGAATTCTTAATAAGAAGACTGGAGAAAAAGCTGGTTTTTCTTTTTAAATCCCTTTCCCCAGTGGGAAATTTTCAATAAAATTACAGACAGACCATGATTACAGTTCAGTACTGACAGCATTACAGCAAAGAGAGCTCAGTTCCTGAGCAATAAAGGAAGGCTTCCTCTATTGCAAGAAGACCCCCAGCTGAGAGAGATTTGTGTAATAAATGGAAAGAAACAAAGTTATACATAACAGCTCTAAGAGATAGCAAAGAAAGGTGAGTGCAGGCAAGATGAACCAGCTAGCTTGGTTCAATTCTTATTTGTGCCACATTAAAAACAAAGAAGAGTGCCAGGCAATGGAGGAAGAAGGGTTTCTAAGAGACTAGTCTGCCTGACACAACTAGAAACAAAAGTTTGCTTTTCCAGAAAATTCAGTCAACCAACACACAGACCACTCATGTTTAGCTTTGAATGAAATGGAAACAGCTGTAGATGAGACAATCAGTTTGATGTACCACTGTTATGGCTGCTTGGAGAGCCATTTGTGTTTTTAATAAAATAACATGTTCAACATGAACAGCTATTCACCAGTGAAAAGAGTGGCATAACCCTAAGATACATCAGACAACAGGATTTATTACTTTCCATATTCTTTTATTTATTTTTTTGATCATTTTATTGGGGCTTACACATTGTTTTTCACAATACATAATACACAATACATATATTGTGTTTGACAATGCACAATACATATATTGTGCCAAGCAGCTTCACATGCCTGTTGCCGTCATCATTCTCCAAACATCCGCTTTTCCACTTAAGCCCTTGACATCAGCTTCTCATCTTTTCCCCTCCATTTGTTCCCCGTTCACCCACCAATCCTCAATACTTTATAAATTATTATTGTTTTGCCTCTACTGTGTTTTTTTAAACTTTTTGCCTCTACTGTATTTTTAACTATTGTTCTCTACATACATAAATGTCAGAGCATTTAAGTATTATATGCTCTACTATTTCCCTTATTGTTACCCTTTATCTTGCAAATAATTATATATTATTTTATATATTTGTATATTACATATACAAGTAATTACATGTAAACACCATCTCTATTAATTTTGGTATTCCTAAACTCTTTTTTTTCTTTTTCCCAATTTTTAAAAAATTTTATTGGGAGCTCTTACAGCTACTACAACATTCAGTACAACATTTGTATCAAGCACATTTGTACACATGTTTCCACATGCATTTCCCAACTTTTTCCACTTGAGCCCTTGGTATAATTTCCTCTTTAAAAAAAACTCCCCTTTCCCCTCCCCCCCTTTTTATTAATGAATCATTTTATTGGGGGGCCCTACAACTCCCATCACAATCCCTAACAACATCAGTTGTATGCAGGCCACTTTTACACATCCATTGCCATCATCACTCTCAAAACGTTCTCCTTCCACCAGGCCCCCATTATCAGCTCCCTATATTACTCTTCCTCCCCCCCTTCTACTTGAGCCCTTAGTAATTTTATTCTTTAAAGAAAGAAATTATTGTAATTATGTGTTCTCTTATAAAGCTTTATGATAAAATAATTCACCCTATGAAATCTTTAAAAAATTAAGATGGTATCAAATAAGGAAACAAAAAAAAGTAGAGAAAAATGTTTTCTAAAGTTACCCTGAACCTGGTAACTTTTAGACATAGTTACTTCTAATTGTTGTTTTTCTTTTTGTTTATGTAGACATTTATTTACATATGTGTCATGGCACAAAATTAAAATTAGATTCCATTATTTCACTTCACATTCCCACAAACGCCTTTTCTCTGTTTCTTCTGTGAGTTGCTTTCATTCTCTAAGTGTTGGCTAGCAAACAAGGCCATAAAAAGCTCTGTTCCAGGAAATAAAGGAAAGAGCTAGAAGGCAAAAGACACTTACAGAGGTCTAAACATAGGTATGTTCATACATAAATACAACTATCTATTATAAGGTGGGAATAAATTTAAGAACAAATCTATAGACCAAATACTATGGTAGCGAGTGGACCTTGGGCCCTCTCCCTGGTGCTCCCTCAATGCAAGAACACTTTGTTCTATGAATCTGCCATTCCTCCAGGCTCACTAGGCCAACACGATCAGTGAAGTAAAATGGGTGCACAAACAAATGTGGTGAAGAAAGCTGATGGTGCACAGCCATCAAAGGATATATCAGAGTCTTGAAAGCCTACAGATAAACAATAGACCATTTATTTGAGAAGAGACCACACCCACACAGAAGAAGCACAACAGCCAGCGTGACCATACGGTGGTGAAAGTGGTGAAAGGTCTAGGCAATAGACATCAAATGGGGGTGGGGGGGGTTGTGTGCACACATCCCCAAGGTGCCCACTGAGGACATGTGGGAGCATGAGCAAGAATGGTGAAGAAAGCTGAAGGTGCCCAGCTAGCAAAAGATAAAGCATCCAGGGTCTTAAAGGCTTGAGAATAAACAAGCAGCCATCTAGCTCAGGAGCAACAAAACCTACCATAAAAGAAACTCACTTGCCTGTGCGATCATGAGGTGCTGAAACAATTAGGTATCAAAGAACAAAAATCAAAATCAAGGGACCAATTGACTCTCGATATCACTAAAGACAAATGGATACAGAGGGAAACAGAGTAGAAGAAACGATGGTGCCCAGCTACCAAATGATTGAATGCCTGGAGTCTCAAAGACTTGAAGATAATCGAGTCACCATTCAGCGCAGAAACAGCAAAGCCCTCAAGGAAGAAGGACACTAACCTGTGTGATCAAGAGGGGCCGAAGAGAGCAGACATCGAACATCAAAGAACAAGAATCACATCATTACGAATGAGGGGGAGAGCAGGGTGGGGACCTAAGACTCACTGGTGAGTAAGTGGTCACCCCTTTACAGGGGAATCACGAGGAGGAGACAGACCAGGCAAGGTGCAGCCGGGCAGTGATGATGCATAAAAGTTTCTTCTAGTTCCTGAAGCTTTCCTCCCCACCCCCCACTCCCCAACTTTCATGGTCCCAACTCTACCTTACAAATCCAGATGGACTGGAGAAGGTACACTTGTGGAGAGGGGAGCTGGAGATATGGGGAAACCAAGATGGATGAGCCCCTTCGAGCCAATGGTTTGATTGGAGATGCTGGAAGGGTAGAGAGAAGGTGGGGTAGAGAGAGGGAACCAACTGCAAGGATATACACATAAGCTCCTATTTGAAGGATGGGCATCAAAGGAGTGGGTTGGGGAAGACGTCAGGCTGTATACGATATGACAGAACAATAACAATGTATAAAGTATTGAGGGCTAGTGGGGAGGAGAGAGCAGGGGAAGAGGGGAAGGGATGGAAAAGCCGATACTAGGGGCTCAAGGGAAAAGGCGGACAATCGGAGAACGATAATAGAAGTGGACATGTGAGGGTGCTTGGCACAGTATGTTTATTTATGTATTGTGAAAAATGATGTATGAGCCCCTGATAAAATGATTAAAAAAAAAAAGCTCTGTTCCAAAATCCTGTCTCTGTGACCCCGGAAGGAAGCCTACTATTCTGCCTAATAGTGTCATAGTCTTGTTGCCTGTTTTTCTGGTCTCTCTCATAGGCTCCTTGTCTCAGCTTGGGTCTGTGCTCTTGTCTCATGGTGTCCTTGCTGCAGCCCTTAGTATGTCTGATATCAGTCTCCAACACTTTCATCATGGTGCCTTCTCCCAATGATCCTGAAATTTCTCTCTCTGTTCTGGAGATGGCTCTTATACACAGAAGAATGAGTTTGATTGAGATGTTATTTTGTCTTTTAGTAGACCATATTCTCAAAGAAATAAAATTTCATGGTGACTTGGTGCACATCATATACTGGGATTCATTATGCCCACCTTAATCCTTCTCATTAGCAAAACAAAATATAATTTTACCCACAGACATAGAGGTTCTTTTTCTAAGGTACCACCTTATCTTTTCCAACCCATATCGGCCCTGTACAGAACAGAACAAAACACTGGCCATCCTCAGAATTGCTTGAGCCCATTGTTACAGCCATTGTCTGAATCCATTTCATGGAGGGTCTTGCTCTTTTTAAGATGCCCCTCTTAAGCATGATGCCCTTCTTAAGGGACTGGTCTCTCCTAACAACATGCCCAAAGTGTGTACGACTAAATCTATCTTTGTCTCTAAGGAGTTTTCTGGCCATACTTCTTCAAAGACAAATTTGCTTCTTCTTTTAGCAGTCCGTGGTACTTCAAGATTCTTTACCTGTATCACAGTTTAAACATATCAATTCTTCTGTCTTCCTTATTCAATATCCAACTTTCATATGTATATGAAGCAATGGTAAAGACCATGGAATGAATGAAGTACAGCTTAGTCCTCAAAGTGATATCTTGGCTTTTCAGTATGCCAAAAGGGTTGTTTCCAGCTGGTTGACCCAGTGTGACATGTCTTTAGTTCCCTTGACTACTGTTTCCATGAGCATTGATTGTGGATCAAACCTAGACAAAATCTTGACAACTTCAATCGTTTTCCATTTATCCTGTTGTTACCTAGTGATTCAACTACGAGGGTTTTTCTCTGTTTGACATTGAGTTGTAATCTACACTGAGGGCTTTAATCTTTGGACCTTATCAACAAATGCTTCAAGTTCTCCTCACCTTCAGCAAACAAAGTCGTGTCATCCGCATCTTACAGGTTGTTAATAAACCTTGCTCCAATACTGATGCCAATTTCTTCTTTATATAACCCATCTTCTCTATTTGCTCAGCATGTAGATTGAACAAGTATAGTGAGAGGAGAGTACAAACCTGTTATATACCTATCCTGATTTTAGACTAGTTGATCTGTATTCACAACTGCCTGTACATTTGAGACTTACATAGAGGCCAAGATGATAACAACACTTCACATAAGTTATTATGGTTAGAAGGGTCATATTAATTCACTGCTCTAACCACTTCTACACATCAGCCTTTCAAAGAACTCTTGGGTTCCATGCCCATCTTATATCAATCAGTCATTGTCTTATAAACATATGCTGTAATATGATTGTCTAGGCTGGCACCTTTTTCAAACCCTGTGTCTGGGAAAATGGCACTTTGTAATTGACAGTCTTATCTGGGACTGGAGGCTACCTTTCCAAAAGTAAAAGAAGCTGGAAATAAAAGATGTAATCAATATGACTCACTACATTTTGAAATAAAAAATTATTTGAAGACAGTAAAGTCAATTGCTACCTATTTTTGTAACGCATGCATGTGCAATAAATAGTTCAACCAATCCCTTTCAGATCTCTCCTTTAATAGATGAGATCTATTGCTGCTTGTCATGATTAAATCAAACTCATGGAAACATCACAAATAACAAAATGAAACTGTTCTACTTCTGTATCATCTTCACTCTCATTCATATGATCGAGTTCATTGTTTTAGCCAGTGTGTCAGTCTTCTTCATTTCTATTACTTAGTCTTGGAGGCAGGGTGGATGCAGAATACAGAATGTTGACTTTCAGTTAGCCATTTTCATGAAGCAACATTGTCTCTGAGAAATTCAAGGGGTAATTTTACCCCCTGAGCTCAAAATATACATTAATCAAATCATTTTCATTTTAAAATGGGATATCCAAAGACAACAAACAAACAAAAGAATCAAAATTTAACTTTCCATATTCTTTCCAGAAAACATTCCAGTGTACTGCATGGTCATATATGACCTCTGGCTAACCAAAGGGGAAAAAATCTACCATGAGACAAAAATCAAACATACACCCTCAATCTTCATGATTGAGAAAAGTTTATCAACTCTAGTATCCCACTTCTGGTACCATAATATGCTAGGCCAGGTTAACTAGAGAAACAAATTCATTGACACTCATATATGTGTGAGAGAACTTTATATCAAAGAGTAATAATATATTAAGAAAAAATCACCACCCAGTCCAGATCAAGTCCACAAATCTGATATTAGATATTAGCCCACAAGTCCAATAGTGGTCCATAAATTCCTCTTCAAACTCACATAGTCACTCACAATGATGCCAACTACAGAAAGATCATAGACCCATGGGTCAAAAGTCTTGTGAAACCCGTGGTGGTGGAAAAATCTCCAAGGCTTTGGTTGCCATCATTGTCATTCTATGTAAGTTGCCAACAGGAAAGTGAAGCAGAAAGAGAGCATGACCCACCTCTTCTGATGGCAGAATGAAGAGAGAGATGAATTTCCCAGTATTCTCATGAGAAGGCCAGGCCCACAAAGAGGGATCATTAGACTATGACCTGATTTACTGGCTAGATTCAACACCTTCAATCTATTTATCAATTTTACATGAAATTGTGTAACAACCACAGTGTGGGAAGATGACTGTACTGAATGAGTGTTATTGAAAGTTCTGCCCTATCATATCTCTGTGTAAATTGTGTTCAGTCACTTAAGTTTTAATGTCTGCAAGGCAACAACTCATGTTATGTGGTCTGTACAGCCACCTACATGTATATAATTTCCTTTTCTCAACAGTGTTTTAATTCTAAACAACCGATTAAACTAATGAAACTGTCAAGAGAATCGCTTTATGCACTTTTTGAGGGGGTGATAATCACCTTTAAAAAAAGTCATTGGGGGGAAGGAGAGAAAAAAATGTCAATGAATACTTGGCATCTATCTATAGCAAAGTATGGTGAAGAAGACAGATGGTATCCAGCTATCAAAAAGAGTAGTTCTTAAAGGCATGTCTTCAAACAAGCAGTTATCTTCATGAGGCATCTACTAAGTCCACATTAAGAAGTACACCAGCCTATGTGATTAAAGGACTATAAATAATAAAACACAAATCTGAAGGAATCCTATCATAGCTTAAATTCTGAACACCAATTTTGGAGAAGGATAGGGATGAAAGTGGAAGCACACAATTCATTTGCAGGGTCCCCACATGGAGTAAGCCTCCTGTGAATTCTCTCTGAAGATAGTCCAGGGATATGACTCAGGTTGCCATTAGGCAGAGAGCATTGTAAATTCTATTATAGATTACAGCAGTTGTAATTAGGTTAAAATGTAGCATCTTATCATATGATCTCCTTTTTGAATCATTTTCAAGTTGTTTCAGCTTTCAATATAGTATGCTTTCTTTTCAATTCAGTTTTTCTCTGTTTTGCTTTGTTATTGTTGCTGCAATTATCTTTTTGCTTATGTATGTATGATCTTTCTGTATATGAAATCCAGGATAGTAGAATCTATAGAGATAAGAACTGGGTCAATAATTCCCTAGGGCCCACCTTCCAAACCATGATCGCTAAAAACAAAGTGGGTACATAAGCAAATGAGATAGAAAAGACTGATGGTGCCTATCAAAAGATATAGCATCTGGTGTCTTAAAGGCTTGAAGATAAACAATTAGCTATCTAGCTGAGAAGCAACCAAGTCCACATGGAGAAGCACACCATGCGGTGTCAAGAGGATAAGCTATCAGGCATCAAAGAATGAAAACTCATATCATTGTTTGAATGAGGGGGAGTACAGAGTAGAGACCCAAAGCTCATCTGTAGGCAATTGGACATCCCCTTATAGAAGAGTCCGGAGAAGGAGACAAGCCAGTCAGGGTACAGTATAGCACTGATGAAACATACAACTTTCCAATAGTTCTTATATGCTTCTTCCTTCCTCCTCTCCACTACCATGATTCCAGTTCTACTTTACAAAGCAAGCTAGACTAGAAGATGTATGTGGGTACAGATACAAGCTGGAAACAGGGAATACAGGACAGATAAACCCCTCAGGGCCAATAATGAGTGTAGTGATACGAGGAGGGTAAGGAGAAGGTCGGAGAGAGAGGAGTAAATGATTACAATGGCCTAAATATAACCTCCTCCCTGGGGGATGGACAACAGAAAAGTGGGTGAAGAGAGACATCAGAGAGTGTAAGACTTGAAAAAAATAAGAATAATTTATAAATTATCAAGATTCATGAAGGGGAGGTGGGAGAGGGAGGGGAAATATAAGGAGCTAAAACCAGGGGTCAAATAGAGAATGCTTTGAGAACGTTAATGACAACAAATGTACAAATATGCTTGACAGAATGGATGGAAGTATGGCTTGTGATAAGAGTTGTGCAAGCCCCCAATAAAATGATTTTTAAAGGGCTGAGCCCCGATGGCGTAAGTGGTTGAGTGCAGGACTGTTGCCCACGGGCTTGGCAGTTCAAATCCAGCAGCAGCAAGACTGGGTAGCTCCCACGACCACCAGAGGGCAGTAATGCCTAAAACTAAAAAAAAAATTTTTTTTAATGATAATAATTCTCTGGGGCCATGCAGGGCAGGTGACAGGAAAATGGGGAGCTACCAGAATGAAAAAGGTTTGGATATTAATTGCATTGGTGACGGCACAATTTTTCTTAATATGATTGATTATAAGATATGTGAACTATATGCCAATAAAGTTACTTTTGGGGGGGCACGTTACTGATCTCTGGTGGTCGTGGGAGCTACCCAGCCTTGCTCCCAGAGGGCTGTTGCTGGATTTGAACCACCAAGCCAATGGACCGCAGTCCCGCACTCAACCACTACGCCACCAGGACTCAGCCCAAAGTTACTTTTAAAATAGCTTCAATGGGAAAGGAAACAAAAAACTGTGAGAACTTAAAAATCTTGAACATTCCAATTGACCCAAGAACTTCAGAAGAGCAATTCTATTAACATTAAAGCTTAAAGGCTCAAATTTGTGTTTTTTATAGCTTCTCACACAAATTCCACTTTAAGTACATGTAATGTATAAGGGTGCTTTTGCCTGTTTTAATTAGTTTCTTCTTCCTTGGGATAACAAAGAGATTGGCATTTACATTTTTCCAGTGCCGTTTATAAAAATCCCAAAGACACTATCTACTGAACTCTACTACAAGGTCAGAATAACACATCCTTAATGATTTAAGCAAAAGAAAAATGCATCAATTAAAATATATTTCTTTTATAAAAAGGCAAAAATTAACCAGTTGCCCACATGTTGGCAGATACTGTTATAGTAGATTTAATGTGGTGGCAATATAACAGATTTTGGAAATGAAAATAATTGATGCTTCAGAAATAAGTGATTCTGAAAATAGGATCTTCTTTCTTTGGATAGGGGATATGCCTTGCTCACTAAAAACATCCATTTCTATGACTAAAAACCCGGAAGGCATTCTTACCATAGATAGAACAGAGAATACTCTGTCTCCATGGTAGCTACAGCCTAAGCATCTGTGTTGCACTCTCTTATTCTTCAATGTTTTTGTATGTTGAATAGTGTTCAGTTGAGACTGAGGCACAACTTGCAATGTTCATGCAGTGAGTAACTTAACTACCTAAAACTTTCTTATTGAGTTTTTAAAATCTAGCAATAAAAATTAGCTAAACATAGGCTATTTTCTTCCAATATAGTAAATATGAAGAGTATTCAATCAATCCATTCAATTCAAAAATACTAAACACAGATTCTGATCAGGAACTTTCCTGAATGTGGTTAATTGAATTTGATACAAATGAGACTTGTCTACAATTAATAATATAAAATATGATAGTCCGTGTAGACTAGAGGAACAAATTTCAAAGACACGCATATGGATATAAGGAATGGACTTATATACGAGAGGAATAAGACATTGAGAAAACATCCCAGCCCAGAACAGTTCAAAGGCATAAGTCCGATATTAACCCATATGTCCTAAATCAGTCTATAAAGTCTCCTTCCGACTCACGAAGTCACAGGTCAGTGGGTGCAGAGTCCCGGCACCAACAGGAGTCTCCCCATGGCTCCTTGCTTCCAGGGCTCAGGGTCCATCAACAGCATCCCATGGTGGCAGAAGCAACTCATCGTTGGCAGAGGCCTCCATGTGGCCACCTCACCCTCAGAGGTCTGGCTCCATCAGGGCAAAGCTGTGTGGTCTCTCCACCGGCTACTCCAGCCTCCCGAATGTCGCCATCCTGTGTTGTCTGTGATTAATCGTCTCCAAGACTAACTCCTAACAACTGGGGAAGATAGCTTCTCATCTTCACGAGGGAAATATTGCAAGATTTCCCAGAAGTCTCAGGAGAAAGCCATGCCCAATAGAGGCCTCATTGGCTACTCAATGGCTATCCTCAGATTAGCAGGCTAGACTCCACCCCTACATCTCAATCATAAAATTAACATAAGTACATGACTGCCACAAAATAAGGATGCTATTTATCATAAGCAAAAACTCAGTCATTGTCAATTGTCATTCACAGCAACCCCATAGGACTGGGTTTCCTAAACTAAAATTACTTGCTGAATAAAATCCTCATTTTTTTCCATCCAGATTAGTTGGCAGTTTCAAACTACTGACCTTGTGGCTAGTCACTGGCCAGCACATAACCTCCTATACCACCATCACTCTTAAGAAATGCATAATTAAGTTTCAGAAGAAAAAGGGAAATAAAGATTTCACGAAGGCAATAAGTAATCTAGACTTTGAAGACTAGTGTGTTCCAAAAAGGAAACATGTGGGGGAGGTGTGTAGATTTGTGAAGTGTCTAATTTAACTGAAGCATAAGATAATTAAAGAAAAGTATTGGGCATATAAATCCCAAAGTTGTCAAAGTCATGGAGAGTGATTTTGCGTGTCAGGTTATGTTTCTGTGTAAAGGAATTTGAAAGCTGATGCCTGTGTTGGTGGGGAATGATATGAGGGCAAGCATACTATGGG
Source organism: Nesogale talazaci (assembly GCA_004026705.1). Classification (NCBI taxonomy): domain Eukaryota; kingdom Metazoa; phylum Chordata; class Mammalia; order Afrosoricida; family Tenrecidae; genus Nesogale; species Nesogale talazaci. The sequence continues at coordinate 22,752 of PVJH01008820.1, read as the reverse complement.
AAATGAACTTGTGCATATTCTGTAAGACAACTTGGGAATGTGATTGCTTATGGGAAGAGAGCAGCTAAGACTTTCATGGGGGGAAATCCAGGAAAGGGATAATAAGGAACAGAGTAATAGTAGATTCAGAACAAGCAATGAGGCAGTTTGTGAAATGTCATAGAACTGATTTGGCCAAACGTGGAACGCATGGCCTGAGAAAGCGAGGACAGAAGGATGACCAGAGATAACATTAAGTCTGGGGCTTAAGTTGGTCAAGCATGGTGATTTCATTAGCAAAGCAAGGGACACAGTAAGTCATTCAGTCACCATGGTAATAGCACAATTTTGGAAATCATTATTTGTTTTTCTAATAGTGATCTATTATGCCAGAGGCTATGTGCCATGGTAGTTCCCAGATGTCTTAAGTTTTCCAACTTTCAATATCCTAATCTGAAAAACAATCATGACTGCACCTATTTGAGTCTTGCAGAATTGACCTGGCAATGGAAAAAGAACTTGTATAAAAATGCATCTTGAAAATATTGAGCAGGATAAGACATAGTAATGTAAACTGTTAGGCTGGTCAGCATGTATTTAAGGTATATTTAAGCATGAATCCATGCTTTAAGATCATTACCATCCATCACCTATTCAGGGGTCCTCAATTCTTTTTTTTTTTTTTTTTTAACAAGGGGCCAGTTCACTGTCCTTCCGACTGTTGGAGGGCCAGATCGTAGTTAAAAAAGCAAAACTATGAACAAATTCACAGCAGGCCTGGGATGAGTCAACTGTTAAGCAGGGCAGCGGTGGTGACAAAAACACCCAGCGGGCTGGATAAATGTCCTCGGTGGGCCATGTGTGGGCCAAGTGTGGCCCGCTGGCCATAGTTTGAGGACCCCTGAATAAGTTGAGTACCTATCAACTACATAGGAGACAAGTTGGATAAGTGGTTAAGCACTTGATTGCTAATTGAACAGTTGGTACTTTGCACCAACCAACTGCTCTAAAGGGAAAAGGCAATGGCAATCTGCTTCAATTAAACCTAAATACTAGGCACCCAGTTTACAGATGTCTGTGGATAACAGTGAAAGCCCAAAATCCATTGGCAGGGTCCCCACTTGGATTAAACTTCTGGTGACTCCCCTCTGACCATTGCCTAGTGATGTGAATACCCTTGCTATCACACAGAGGGCATTAGAAAGTAGACTGAGGCAGAAGTAGCTATATCAGAATTTAATACCTGATTATTTGTTCTCTCTTTTGATCCATTTAAAGCTTGTCCTGTCTCTTATTGCTTTCTTTTGTCTTTCAACCTAGATCTTTCTACATTTTATTTTACTTTTCTGTGTTTTCCTCTATATGAAAGCCAGGAGAGGTAAATCTTAGAGGCAGTAATTGGATAAGTGGTTTGGGTTTGGGTAGGAGAGGGAAGGGGTGGTAAATGGGGAATGCTGAGTAGAAGGAATAGTAAAATGCTCTAATACTGATTGTAATGATGATTGCACAATTCATTTCATTTGCTTTTACAATTGAACTATTTGCTTTATGAATGCCATGTCCCAAACAAGTTAAAATTAAAAGATTTACAGTCCTGGAAGCCGTAAAGGACAGCTCTATGGGATCAAACCCTGTCCTATAAAGTCAATATGAGTCAGAACTGACTTGATGATAACAGTAATGTACCAGATACTGCATAAACTCTGAATATGCAGAAGGGAAGTGGAACATACTAGAAACAATTCTAACTTCATAGTACTCATATTGAAGCATAAGAGACAGATAGATAGCAGGAACATGGGTAACGAAGGTCAAATTGGAAATCTGTTTATAGATAAAACACAATTATACATAAAATGCTATGCAGCAGTACAGATGCTAGATGTTTACTTTATGGGCACTGTTCCCTTTTATCTTTACAGTAACCCAAGTGGGAAGAGATTCTTGTCTCTGTGCACTGATGCATGTGAAGCACTTAGGAGAGGTCCTGACATCATAATCTTAAGATTTCCAACAATCTTCATTAAACATTTTCTTGAGAATCGAAACTTGACAAGGCTGGGGTCCATTATTCTATGGGTTTGCTCCAGTTCACATTGCTAATACGTGGTCTATGTAGAATTCAAATCTGTACATTAGATTGTGAAAGCTGAATTCATAATCAGGACACTTCTACCTGGCCTTTATTGCTGCCATAGATCTGTACTGCTTCCTCAGGAAGTAACCTGATACCCATTCACACACACACACACACACACACACACACACACACTGAAATCTTATATATATTTTTCTACCACTATCAAGATATACAAATTTAAAGACTCAAATTAGTTCACAGATTTTTTTGTACATCTCTTTCCTGATACTGAGGATAGCAAAATGGAAAGCTATTACACAATTCATTCCAGCCCAGACTCTGAGTAGGATTAAGTATTGCTGATTTCTGCTGCTACCTGCAGTGTCTGGGAAGAGTCACTAGTTTGAATGAAAATGTATATCTATAAATTATATATATGTATATATATGCATTCCATTGTCACATCAATGAACATGGAGGCTAGAAAAGAAGTAGAAATAATTTGATATTCTGTCCAATTTTTCAAATTGGGTATGTATAAAATAGAAATAAATTATTTTACACAATTCTAAGATTCTTGAGTTCAAAAGGGAGAAAAAAACAACTATAAAACTGCTCAGAAATAAACCACGGTGCCTCTTATAATAATTTATATTGCTACAATTCTCTAGAATTTGCAAAATGCTCTCACATGACACATCTCATCCAATGCCTATTTCCTGCACTCTTAGCATCTTTGTGGGAGTCCTGATGGAACCATGAGTTACACACTGGGCTGCTGACCTCAAGGCCAGAAGTTAGAAACCACTAAGTGTTCCAAGATAAAAATACGAGACTTTTTACTTCCATAAATATTCAGCCGGGGAAAGCTACAGGAGCAGTTCTACTCTTACGATGAGGCAAAACTGACACACTGGGTGGAGAATGAACTTCAGACCCTTGTACAATAGAGGACAGAGGTTTTGTATCTAATGTAGAGAAAAGTAACCCACAGTGGGTAAGAGTTATCTTAGTGATAATAACTTGATAGCTCTGCATATTAGGCCAGATACTAAACATGACTTAGTGCTATGGCATTGGAAGGAATAGAATTCTTTTTTGAAATATGTGTACTCACACTGCTATGATTGCCCCCTTTTTATATACTGTAATCACATATTTGTAGTGCACTATTCCAAAGTCCTACACAGGTGGAACTTTTATTTTCTACTGCTAAAGATACTGAAGTTAATACCCTGACTCACTAAAGACTCAAGTCTTGAAAACATGGCTATTGGAGCACACTGTCCATTTGTAGCACAAGGAATATAACTCACTAGTTGTTTATTTTGCGACCAACATACAGATATAATTTACCCCATATCCAACATATTTCTAAGAAATATGCAAAGCTAAATAAAAGATTGATTCAGAAGACAGTGTTGTACATGATAAGCATTTCTCTAATTATATTTTCTATGCACCTTTTCTCTCTGTTGTCTTTTCTACAGTGTACTTGAGAGAGCCCCTTGTCTCGGGGAAGATGAGAAATGTTACAGCAAGTCAGAGACGCAAATTAAAAAAGAATCTTTATGAATATTTCAAATAAGTTAGCTGAGTCTGTGCTAAGACAATATGCTGAAAGGCCTGGCTTTATAAGTGTATACGTACATTTTAGGATGAAGATGGGGATGATGGTGAAGAGGTCAAAAACATTGATGAAAAAAATCCATTATCTCTCATTTCATTTTTCCCTGAACTTTCTGAGACTCTCTCATATGTGTATGCTGTTCTAGTTATTTGTAGGTGCCACCGAGTGTGTTATGATTCGTGGCAACACTTGCTACAACAGAAGGAAGCAAGGCTTGCTTGCGCAACATCCTCACAACCGTGGCTATGGTTTAGCCCATTGTTGTAGCAAATGCGTTAATTCATCTTGTTGAGCATCTTTGTGTGTGTTTTTTTTAACACTTTAAAGAAATCCTGTGCAGCACATTTGTCTTATGCAATATATCATTTGATTTCTTGCCGGTCAAAGCCTTCAGTGAAGCTTGGACTTCTTCCTTAAACCCCATTAGTTCTTGATCTTTAACCTCCTGAAATAGTTGAATGTCTTCCAATTCTTTTAGGTACAGTGACTCTCCTATCCTTTCTGTCATCTTCTAATGCAACCAGAGTCGTTCAATACCTTACTGGTAGAAGTCTTGTAATTTGAAGCTTGAATGTTTCCTTCGGTTCTTTCACCTTGAGAAATGCAAAGAGTATTCTTTCCTTTAGGGTTCCTAACTCGAGGTATCTGTACACAGCATTATAATTCTTTTGTTTCTTGAGTCGCTTTTTGAAAAGTTCTGTTCAACTCTTTTACTCATAATTGTTTCCTTTTACGTTAGCTATTCTACATTCAGGATCAAGTTTTAGAATCTCCTTTAACATCCATTTGGGTCTTTTCTTTATTGTGTTTCTTCTTATTATTGCTTATTATTCTTCTTCTTATTGCTTTCTTCACATTGTGATTACATTTCTTTAAAGAGAAATTTGTTTTTTCTTCTGGAAGTCCACAATATTTTCAATATTCTTCACCAACACCAGGATTCAAATGCACCAATCCTACCTCTGTGTTTCCTTCACTGTCCAACTTTCACATGTATATTAGAGTATTGAAAACAACATTACCTGGAACAGGTGCAACTTTGTTTTCAAAGAAACATCCTTGCTCTTCAACACTTTAAAGAGGTCCATGCAGCATATTTTCCCAATGTAACACATCCACGGACCTTCTACTACTGCTTCCATAAGCATGGACTGTAGATCCAAGCAAAATTAAAATCTTAACAATTATCACTTTTTCTTTTGTCATCATGCTGTTGTCTATTGGTCCACTTTTGAAAATTTTTGCTGTTCTCTTAACATTGAGTTTCAAATTAGGCCAAAGATCTTGCTTTTCATCTACGTGTGCTTCAAATCATCTTGCCTTTCAGCAAGCAAGATTTTGTCATCTGGATATTGCAGGTTCTAATTTCCCTTCCTCCTCCTGTTGAAAACTTCTTCCATACTTAATCCAGCTTCTCAAATTATTTGTTCAGAATACAGATTGAATAACTATGGTGAGAAAATACAGCCTGGATGCACACTTTCCCTAATTGTACTTTTCAGAAGTGTTAGAGAGATGAAAACACTCACTGCCTCCAGAGTGTTTAGACCTAGACAGAGATATTTCAATGAACAATAGCTTCACCTTTTGATATCTTTAATAAAAAGATATCTTTTTATCTATATAAAGCATATATTTTAAACTTTAACATCACATATAGCCTATACATTAAAAATGGAGCCCCTGTGTTGTATAAATAGTTTATACCTTATTTTTAGACAATAAGATGTACCTTTTTCCCCCCAAAGTAGGGAAAACATTTTTTCTTGTTTTTCGGCTCTAAAAACTTGGTGTGTCTTATAGTCAAGTGCATCTTTTAATCTGAAAAATATGGTACATTAAGCTGCTACCCAAAATGTTGGAAGCTTCAGTCTATCCAAAGCTACCTTGGGAAAGAGATCTAGCAGTTTACATCTGAAAAACTGCCCATTGAAAATCCTTTGGAGGCTGGTTCTACTCTGACACGTATGAAGCTGCCATGAGTCAACATCCACTCAACAGCAGCTGAGTGGGTTCTGTTTTAAATATCATGCTGTTAGATGCCCCTGAGCCTGCCCCAACCCACTGTGACACTGTGGACAGCAAAACACCGCACTCCTCGGTCCTGCTCAATCCTCTCAGTTGTTCCTCTCTTTAAGACCATTGGTACAGCCACTGTGTCACTCCATCTCCCTGCGGGCCTCTGCTCCCTACACTCTACTTTACCTATGAATGATGTCATTCTCCAGGGACCAGTCTCTTCTGACAGCCAGTGCAAAACATGTAAGACAACATGCCTTGCCATCTTGCCTCTAAGGAATACTCAGGGTGCATTTCTTCCAAGAAACAGACTTCAAGAAAAAGACTTGTAAGACTATGCAGCCACATTCGACATTGTTGTTACTGACCATCAAGCCAATTCCAATCATAGAAGCCATCGTGTTTTAACGGTCTCTTGTAAATGGATCCCCAGACTTCTCTTCCAAAGTACTTCCAGTTCAGACCACTAACTTTTGGCAAGCGGCCACGTGTTTAACCATTTGTGTCACCCGTGGACTTCATATAGATATAAAGAAGAGACGAAAATAAATGACACTAGACTATTAGCGGTGGCTACACTAATAAGAGTTAGATTGTTTGAATTGTTCCTTTTTCTCCTCCTTGGTGAATGGGACTTTCTACTCCCTTAAAAAAAAGTTGCCGGCTAAGAAACTCTCTGGGGGGATTCTAACCTGTCTTACAGGGTCCCGATGAGTCTGCATTGACTCCGTGGCAGTCAGTGGTTTGTTTGCTAGCATACTGGTCAGGCATTAATCTGCTGACTACACTGTGAGCACTTCAAGACTACCAGCCCTTCTGAGGGAGAAAGATAAAGGTTTTTACTCTCCTAAAGAGGTGAAGTCTCACAATTCCACAAGGGCACTACAACATGGTCCTGTACGGTCACTCTGAATGAGAATTCACTGGATAGAAATGAGCTTGGTTCTTTAGTTTTATTTATATAAATTTAAAAATATGATCATATTGCTGATGCAAAAAGATATATATAAAATATAGACTGAGCCCCAATTTCTCACCTAAAAACCCATTTTATGCATTTAAATTGGTTTTTCTTCTAGAATATTTTTGCTTTCTTAAATAATGATCAGCTGTTTTCCCCATCTCATACCATTTATCCTACTAAGACATTCCCAAAATTAGTTCAGATTCTATTTTTTATGTTGTCATACTTAATGAATGAACAAATCTCTTTCTGTCATAAAAAGTTTACTTTTAATCAATTGCAGGGACAGTTGTTTAAAATATATCTTTTATATTTTTCATTTTACTGGAAAAATCCAAAGAGCATAATAAAAGTAGATGAAATAATATTTCATATGTATATGATGTGAAAAACTAGACATGCTCACTAAATTCTCTGATTATCAGATCAAATTTTAAATAGTTACTAATAGGTCCTTCCCTCCGGCTCTATTACCTACACTTTATAAATAAAACTTAGGTTACTAGTTTATAAAATAAGCCCCATATTTTGCTAATTCAGGTAAATGACCATAATTATCCATGCTTCGTGTGTATTGGTGCTTTTTTGAATTACCTATTGGAAGATAGAGGAGAGTGCACTAGAATCAGTACACTTACCCTGTAGCGAGGGGTAGAGAAAGAAACAGATCGAGACACCAAGAAAAGAAGAAGCATTAATTGGTGAAGGATAGCAAGGCAAATGGTGAATGTGAGAGGATGATCAAAGCTAATAACTATGTTTTCAAGCATTTAAACCTGAGACATGATTTCAGTAATGTGTGAGAGCAACTGAATTAAACAGAGATACAGAGAAGAAATGATTAAGTATTTGACACCTGGCCTACATAGGAATGAAATCTATAATCATGACATTCTCCCATAGTGGGGGAATGTTAGTGGTCCACATTGGTCAAAATGGCAGTGGCCAACTGATAGAACGGGCTCTCACTGAAATCTGTTGTGAGCATCCTGGGTTGTTTCTCACAAAGAAATAGGCCATATTATTAAAAAGCCACTTCCTGCCTAGTTTTCCTTCTAGTGAAGTTGGCACTAGAGTGATGATACAAAACAATTTTCTTGCTGCTTAAAGAAGCTTCGAAAAATAAACAACTTGAGGATGATGATGGCAACAAGTGTATAAATGTGCTTGACACAATGGATGGCTGCGTGGATTATGATGAGTTGTACGAGACGGCCTCCCCCCAAAAATGTAAATACTGACACAAAGTATGTATGTATATACTGTTATTAGAGGTGTATGAAACCCCAATAAAATGATTTAAACAACAAAAAGATATGAAAATAATAATAGTTTATAATTTATCAAGAGATTATGAGCATGGGGGAGGTGTGTAGAGGAGCAGATAGCAGATACCAAAGGCTCAATAAATGGTAAATGTCTAGAAAATAATCATGGCAAAATATCCACAAATACAATTGATGTGTGGATTATTATAGAACTGTACAAGGCCCCAATAAAGTGGTCTTTTAATCTTAAAAAATAAAAAAATAAAATAAATAAGTACACATAAATCATACCAAGATCAAGTGTATAATATGAGCAACTTATTGTAGTACAAGGGAATAAATGAAGAAACTGGGGAGCAATGTAGCTTGAGAGTCTGCAGATACTTTGAGGGCCTCCCCGGGAGTCTCATGAATAGTGTCCTCGAAACACCATTGATGGACCGAGGGCTGCTTAAAAAGATTTAATTTTCTATGCCTTCTTATTTTTTTTTTTATTTTGGGGCATCACTGCCTCTGGTGGTCGTGGGAGCTACCCAGTGCTGCTCCTGAGAGCCGCCACTGGATTTGAACCTCCAGGCCCGTGGGCTGCAGTCCTGCACTCAACCACTTACACCACCAAGGTTCAGCCCAACGCCTTCTTATTTTTAAGATGACGGTATTGTGGAGGCATTTAATATAGGAATTAAGTTCAAGTTCCATAAATAGAATTATCTTTAGTTTACAGTGCACCAAGAATACTGTCCCACTGTTTTGAATTGGTTAGAGTTTAATTCAAAATCAAAAAAGTCCACACATGCTTCTCTTATTATAATACACTAATTTTCCTAAGCTTGCCCTTGACTTTCAACCACAGCTCAAGGAAGTGGGTGCTTTGGACAATGAGTGTGCTCGATACATAAGCTGGTGCCACAGTCTGCAAAGGAGTGGCATTGAGCCTGTCAATCCTGCTGCAGCTTGCTGGCCTCCTTTGGATGCTCTAAGAAGATCGATAGCTCACTGGAGTCCTAGTGCACCCAGACTCTCTGCTTCGTCTTCCCGCTTAGAAGACACAGGACGCTACACCAGAATCCTGTCCCTGAAGGCGTCCTGTGGAGACCCCTGCCAGTGTTTAGATGCTTCCACTGACACTGGGTCCACAAGACTTTCCACCCACTGGCCTGCGATCTCCCTGCATTCTGCATCATTGCATGTGTTGTGTCAGTCTGACAAGGAATGAAACATTTGGCTAATATCAGACTTTTGACCTGGATTTCGACTAGACTGGGATGCTTTCTCAATATATAACTGCTCTTATTATATAAAGCTCGTTCTTATACACATGTAAGTCTACCTGGATTTGTATCTCTAGTCTACCCAGACTAACACAATGAGTAAAGAGAGAGATTTATTTTCTCTCCTTGTTTATATTTTTTCTTCCTTCTTTTCTTTTTCTCTCTTCCTCCTTCCTATCTTCTCCACCTTTCTCCATCTGTTTCTTTATTTCTTTCTCCCTCCCTCACTCTTTCCATCCCTCTTCTTTGTTTATTTCTCTGTCCTGTCTGCTCTTTCAAGCTTTCTTTGTCTATCTTTTTCTACAATCTCATCCAATAAATGGTTTCCCAGGAGATTGATGCTTTGGGGATTTTTCCCAAAAGCAGTCTGGATCCCTGGAAGAGCTGGATGCCTTTGCTCATGTATTTCTATTAGCCACAGAGAAGAAAACAAAGTTGTAGAATATACACTTCCTGGAGTTGCTATTAAACACAGTAATTACCTTTTCGTTCAGAAAGAGCACTTTACAAGCATCTAACATCCAGTAACTAAAGTCATATGGAGAAATCCGGTTCTCCTTCTGCAGCTGATTAACTATTTCCCTGCAGGAAAAATGCGAGAAAAGATTTGAACAACTACACTCAGATATTTTCCTTTCATGCAGGAGTTAAGAAAAACCCCATCTCACATAAGCAACCCAATCCAAACCATTAATTTGTAAAATGTTATGTCACTTTTTCAATGCCTTTCGTCACATTCTTTCTATGGAAAAAATCTTTATTACATACTTGCACCCAGGTCTTATTTCACTCCCCTACTCTTTCACCAATGGGTCTGACAATGGCATAATAAAACAGTCAGACTCCTGACAGGAGAATTGTGTTTTTAAAAGTCATCCTCACATTATACCCATAAACCACATCCTTTCAGGATGATTACTCAAAGAGAGTTCCAAGAAGAACTAGCAACTCAGACAAACCCTTGACTGAGGAAGGCTCCTTCTGAAAGATAACTTTCCTTGACTGATGGTCATCCAGAAGGGTGTGCATGATCCGCTGAAATACTCCTGGAAATCTCTGAGGTCTTGCAACTGTTGAGCCTCAATTTAGTCTGCATTTAAAACTCCCATGCATAACCCCATTTTGATGGGAAAATTATCTGGGAGGAATTCCAAAACCAGATACTAGATGTTAAGTGTTCGTGACATTTATTTGTGAGATCCCAACCAACCCACTATGATACAGTCAATTCTAATGCATAGTGGCCCTCTATAGTACAGAGCTCTGTCTTTACAGAAAGAAATAGCCTCCTTTTTCTCCTGTGGAACAGATGGTGGGCTTGAACTGCCAACCTTGTAGTTAGCTTCAACTCACCTGACAGCATGATCAGGGCTCCTTTTTATGACATAAACCAATACAGAAAGTCAACCAATAAATTCTAGGATGTACTAATATAATTCTGAAATACCAAGACTTGGAAACTAGTAGTAAGGAGGTGGTTATGCTAAATGGAGGTAAAATTTATATACTGTTTTCAATGTTAGTCTTCATTTATATTTATATTTATATTTTATTTATATATATATTTATATTTATAGAGGGACAGACACTAAATTCCATGGAAACTCTACTACCACCCACTAGCAGACAGAATATTGTAGTCAAGGTATGGACATCAATATTGCATTATAACTTTGTTTTCTGGATGAAGATTATAAAGATGAAATTTTGGAACTTTACATTTCTATCAGCAACTTAGTTACTACAATAATTATATTTAGGGGTTTCTTTTTTGCAAGCTGTATTTTTTAAGGGAAAGAGGCTCCCTGGTGGCACAATGATTAAGTGCTTGGTTATTAACCTGAAGTGGGCAGCTCAAGCATTCATTGACTTCAGAGAAGATGCCATGGCAAACTTCTCCTGTAAAGATTACAGCCAAGAAAATCCCACAGTGAATGGGTGAATCACTGAGCTAGGTAGTTCATGGTCACTATCAAAAGGAACACCATTTTCAGTGAGGGCAACCTGGCTCATGAAAACTAGGTTGTACATTGTATACGACAACTGAGATCTAAAACACTCATGAGCAGCCATCTAAGGTCCAACTGTTAGTCTCTCCTCTCTGGGGAAAATAAGGGTGAATAAATGAAAGACATATGGAAATAACGAGACCATGGGATCTCAGCCTCCAACAACCACCCTGAGACCAGAAAACTAGATGGTGCCCAACAACCACTACTGATTGCTCTGAGAGGAGTCACAACAGAGAGTCTTGGATACCATGGGAGAAAATAGGCGGGGAGCAGGGGGGATTTATATCTTTTTTTTAAAAAAAGGTTTACCAGAGAAATAGACTAATAGAAACTTAAAATTATAGCTTTTAATCACAACTCACATCTGGAAATGAATTTACCCTTATGGTCTATATTTCATCCAATAGAGATGTCCACTTCTTGCACAATAACAACCGAGGTGCATACTCTTCAAATAATCAAGCCTTAATGGGCAAACTTAAGAAGACAAGGTTAGGGCAGAACAAACACAGAAAACAAAGGGAAGAAGCGGGTAAGTGATGTTACATTGGGAAGATTGCACTCAACACGATGAAACAGAGTGTGTACGAATCATTGGATGGAAAATCCATTTTCTCTGTAAATCTTCATCCAATTCACAATTTTAAAAGTTTTATAGAAAGCCAAGGGTTTTTAGTTGCTACACGATATCATCGTAAGTCAAAACTGACTCAGTGACACCTAACAACAAATCTCAGGATAATGCCTATAAGTCATGTGAAGGACAACCAAAGCCAAGTTAACACAGAGTGTGTTTCCCGCTCACTCTACCTGGTATTTATACCAATTTATCTCTCTGGCTGAGCCCCGGTGGCTTAGTGGTTGTGCGCGGGACTGCAGCCCACTGAGATGGAGGTTCAATTCCAGCAGCGGCTCCACAGGAGCAAAGGCTGGGTTTCCTACTCCCACTACCAGAGGGCAGTGACGCCAACAAAACACAAACAAAACAAAAAAATGAAACAAAACAAAAAATTTATCTGGCTAACTTTTTGGCATGAGGTCATCCTAAAATTTGACCAGCATGAGCCTTCCTGTTGACTCTGTTTCAAACCTGTAAACAATCATAATTTGCCAGTATCTATATTTTTAATGAACTTTTCTTGTAATTAAAAGAATAAATCTACCTACTGGTTACCTGCCACTATTTTGATCCCATAAATCTGAATATTCTTTATTATAATTTCCCATGATAAAATTGCATTCAAATTCTCTACTATCCCTTGCATGACAAGAATTTTAAGCAGCAACATATAAGCAAACAATTTAGTAACATATTACCACTGAGAATCAGAAACCACATCCATTTCCCTATAACGGGGGAGAACAGAAGCACTCAGCAGTGTGTATGAATATAACATAGTTAAAATGTCCTCATCTGAAGTCTGATACAACCCAGGGATCCTTTAAACCATGGTATTCATCTGAAAAGTCCCTCTTCCCGGGACTGCCACAATCTTCAGGCTATCTGGGCTTCTTTACAAGACCCTGTCTTTAGATATTGCTGTGGCCTTTTGGTAAACAGACAAACACCTGTTTTGTTCAAGGATTCTGAACAACCATGCCAGCCTCTGTAATGGTAAGTCTTCAATAGCTCAGTTCCATTCTTTCAGTTTACTCAGAGACCCTTCCTTTTAAAATGATTTTCCATTTGAAGGTATGCAACTTTCTACTCACTTTTTAAAGGGTTGGATCTTTCTAAGTTCAAACAGAGAGTTTACATAGCAGAAAACCCCTGATATAAAATGGACTTAACTTCATAGCAATTCTATAGGACAAAACTTGAACTGCACCTTAAGATTTCCCAGACAGAGTAGAGGCAAAGGACATTTATAGAGGTCTAAATAAAAGCATGAACATAGGTAAATATATTTATATATCATGTTTGGGAAATAGATCTAAGTGCATATATTTATAGGCTAGTATTAAGGTAGCAGATGGACACTGGGCCTCCACTCAAGTACTTCCTCAATGCAAGAACACTTTCTTCTATTAAATTGGCATTCCATGATGTTCACCTTCCTGACACAATCTCTGAAGACAAATGTGTGCATAAGCAAAAGTAGTGAAGAAAGCTGATGGTGTCTGCCCATCAAGGATAAGGCATCTGGTGTCTTAAAGTCTTGAAAGTAAGCAAGCAGCCATCTAGCTGAGAAGCAGCAAAGTCCACATGGTAGAAACACACCAAACTTTGTGACCATGAGCTGTCAATGGAAGCAGTTATCAAGCATCAATGAGCAAAAATCATATCACTGTATTCCCACCTTCCTCATATGATCACCGAAGACAAACGTGTTCATAAGCAAATGTGGTAAAATAGCTGATGGTGTGCAGCTATCAAAAGATATAGCACCTTGGGTCTTAAAGGCTTGAAGGTAAGCAAATGGCCATCTAGCTCAGAAGCAACAAAGCCCATAGGAAAGATGCATACCTGTATGACCATGAGGTGTCAAAATGATCAGGTATCAGGCAGCAAAGAACTAAAAATTATATCATTTTAAATGAGGGGGGGTACAGATTGGGGACTCAAAGCCCATTGTTAGCTGAAGCAGCAGCATCCCCTTACAGAAAGGTCAGGAGGAGGAGAAGAACCAGTCAGGGTACGATGTAAAAACAATGAAATATACAACTTTCCTCTAGTTCTCAAATGCTTCCTCCCACACACTATCATGATCTTACCTTACAAATCCGACTAGACCAGAGGATGTACACTGAAGCCGGAAACATGGGGAATCCAGGACAGATGATCCCTTTAGGACCCAGTGGTCAAAGTGGCAATACCGGCAGGGTGGGGAGAAAGTGGAGTAGGAAGGGGGAACCAATTATAAGGATGTAAATATAACCTCCTCCCTGGAGTAAGGATAGCAGGGAAGTGGATGAAGAAAGACATCAGACAAGAAATGCTATAACAAAATAATAATTTATAAATTATCAAGGGCTCATGAAGGGGGAGTAGAGAGTGAGGGGAAAAATGAGCTAATACCAAGGGCTTAAGTAGAAAGTGTTTTGAGAATGATGATGAAAACAAATGTACAAATTTGCTTTGCATGCAATGTAAGGATATATGGAATATGATGAGTTGTGTGAATCCCCAATAAAATGATTTTTAAAAAAGATTTCCCAGACAACAAATCTTTCTGAGAACACACCCTCATCTTTCCCCGACACATTAGTTGGTAAGCTTGAGCCCAGAACCTTTTTGCTAGCATCCCAATACTTATCCACAATGCCTCAAGGAATTCTTCTTATAAAATACTACATGAAATATAAATTCCCTTGGCTTTCTTCTCCAGAAATGCTACCCATAGAGATGGCTTTAAAAAGCTCACACAATAGAAGTTTTATTCACAAAAATGCATTAAATTGTTTTTATAGAAGTACATGAAATATGTATATGTAACTCAAATAGTTTCATTATAATCACATTTTAGACTGGCAATAAATATGGGTGGAATGTTGAAAGCATTTTAAGCTAGGTTGAAATACAGAATAAGTGCAGGACAAGGAATGGGAAGGCTGGAAGAGCGAGGAAGGAGAAGAGCCCAAAGCAAAGCCCAGATAAAGGTTGCCTCTTTTTCAAAGAGAATAATGTACCAAAGCAAATAATGCTGATAATTGGTGATAGCACTTAGCACATTTTTAGTGTGGGCCAGAGTGACACGTTTCCCTGAGCTCTGGCAGAATCATGAGTCAATTTTAAATTCATTTCACCTCCCACAGGTCAGGGTGCTTTGGCTATGATTCTCTATGTCATAACTTAATAAAATAAAATATCTATAATTTAGCCCTATCTTTTGACTATGCTTGCCATTACAAAAATAGATTTTTTTAAAATTCTGCTACATATTTGATTTTAGGTTTTTTGTAACTGCTATTTCGAGGTTTAACATACTTAGCTGCTATCAGAAAGATGGGAGGTTTAAGTCCACCTCACGGACTGTTGGAAGAAAGAATTGTCTGCCTACTTCTGAATGAGTCACTGGAAATCTCACTGAGTACAATTGTACTCTGACATGTATGAGATTGCCAAGAGTCACCATTGACTTGAAAGCAATTTTTTTGCATGCACATACACACCGACATTCTGTTATAAGGTGATAAGTTGAACCTTTAATCCCACACTGCAGAATATTTCTCATATGTCTGCTGCATTTCCCAGAGTTTTTCATAGCTTTTATAAGTTATTATTTTGTCTTCTAATAGCCATGAATCTTTTTACTATAAGTATCAATCTCTACAAAAACAGAACTGTATCTTGACTTTTGAGACAACTTGGTATCACTATTCTTTACTTTTACAGATGAGGAAGCTTTACCTTAGAATGTTAGCTAAACTGACAATGGTCACAAGGTAGGTAATCGCATTATAGAGATTTGAATCAAATATTACCTGTGCTACTCCGATATTAGCCCATATGCCCGATACCAGTCTATTATGACTCCTTCCGATTCATGAAGGCACTGGTCAGTGGATGCAAAATCCTGGAGCTGGCAGGGGTCTCCCCATGGCTCCTTAATTGCAAGGCTCAGGGTTCAGCAACAGCATCCAGTGGTGGCAGAAGAAACTCATCTCTGGCAGGAGTCTTCACGTGGCCTCTCCAGCTTCAGAGGTCTGGCTCCATCGGGGCAAAGTCCTGTGGCTTCTCCGGCTCCTTAGACACGGCCACCTTGTCTTGTCCATGATTCATCATCTCTGAGACTAACCCCAACAACCGGGGAAGATAGCTTCTCATCTTCACAAGGGAAATATCGTGAGATTTCCCAGAAGTTTCAAGAGAAAGCCATGCCCATACAGAGGCCTCGTTGGCTACTCAATGGCTATCTCCAGATTAACAGGCTAGACTCCACTCCTACATTTCAATCGTAAAATTAACATAAGCACAAGACTGCCACATTAGCTAAACACTGAATTATAATTTTCTTAAACTCATGTCCTCAAGCTTTATATTTGATTCAAATTAAGTAAAACAAAACCTTTATTTTATTGCCTCTAAGGTCAGACTTGCTGAAATGGACACATTCTACCGACTCCAGGACTGCTGCTCTTTCAGAAGGTGGAATGTCCTGTAATTTACTGCGTCTCATGAATGTGGCTAAATGAGAGGTCAAAGAAAACTGGATGAAAGAGCTTCTATTAATGATACTGTTCTAAATTATATACTTACAATGTATTGTGCAAACAAAATTGTTCAAAATTGATGGCATAAAAACTTACAAGATAAAGACAAACATACAGGAACTTTGTATTAATTCAATAATTTGCCTCTGGATCTTGCATTTGATTTTAAAAGTATAATTTGAAGTCCCTGAGAACTCTGAGGGAAAAGTACTACAGCTCAAGCACTTGCATTTTTATTTAAATTACAATTTGAAAGCACTACTATTTTGGAAATCATACGCAACCAGATGGAAGTGAAAGACATTCAAAGAAACTTCTCTTCTGTCAGTTTCCCATTTTGTTGAATTCTAAGTAAATGCAATTTTGAAGGAAAATTTTAAACCTCATCCTATCCGGGGAGTGTTTTTGTTTTTGTTGTTGTTTTTAATATGTGCATTTTTATCTCTTTGTAAGACTCTGCATTAACCACTCCTTCTTCAATCCTGAGATTGTGGGATATTATACAGAATATTTCTCAGCATAGTGGCAACTATGAAGGTTAGAAATTTGAGCACATGTAGATTCAAAGCTTTGCAGAAAATGTATGGTGAAAGTATAAAATAAAATAACCAAAAAAGTAGGGTTTTTTCCCCCCATACTGCAGTTGCACCATTTCCCACAACTCATGTGAAACGATTTACCAAACAAGGGACATTAAACTATAATATAGTTAGGTCACTAGGATATCACTTCATATTATTCCCTTTACCATTGAAAATCATCAAACATTTGAGAACTACAAAATAATGTTAAATAGAACATAAAGAATACTTGCACACAGTCTGAATGCAAGTTGAGAATATATATAGATAGAGAGATTAGATAGATAGATGATGATGATGATAGATGATAGATAGATAGATAGATAGATAGATGATAGATAGATAGATAGATAGATAGACAGACACATATACACTGGAAAATTGAATTATCCGGGAAGACTGCCCTTTTTTGGTGATGCCATATGAGGATAGTCTTGTTATGTGATTTGGTGCAAGTGACTTAATCATTTCATGAATCAGAATTTATCTGATAGAACCAGTTCTATCAGGTTTTTTTTTTCTGAAAACACAGGTGAGCTTCTCAGACACAGATGTACACATACATTCTGTTATCAGCATTCTGTTATAAGAATATGTTCACAATAAAAAGAATACATATTCATTGATAGTTTCTTGATAACCATAACTATTCCTTATTTTGTTTTGAGTTTGTTGAGGTCCTTGACCGGTGATAATCGAGGAAAGGATTGTTTTCCCAGTAATTTGTCCATGTCTCCCATGTTTTTGAATTCAAGGGAATGCAGACTTTCAAAGTACTTTGTGATGATCAACTTAATCTCACTGGAATCCTTTCGACAAAAGCTCCTGGACCAGATGGTTTCACAGGAGAATTTTACCAAGCATTTTTGGAAGTCCTGACATTGATCCTAAACAAATTAAAAGGATAACACACTCCCAAACTCATTCTATGAAGCCAGTATAACTTTGATACCCAAACAAAGCAAGAATTCCACAAGAACAGAGAACTGCAGACCTTTATCTCTAATGAACATGGATGCAAGAATCCTTAACAAAATAATGGCTAATAGAACACAAAAGTATATAAAGCATATGATCCATCATGATCAGGTGGGATTCATCCCAGGGATGCAGGGATGGTTTGACATATTAAAGTCCACCAGTATTTGTCACCACATTGATTAGAATAGAGATACCAATTCCATGATAATATTGATAGATGCAAAACAGCATTTTACAACATCCAATACCCATTTCTAAGACACTCAAAGATAGGACTTTGGTTGAGCCCCAGTGGTGTAAGTGGTTGAGGGCGGGACTGCAGCCCGCAGACTTGGTGGTTCAAATCCAGTGGCGACTCTCAGGAGCAGTGCTGGGTAGCTTCCACGACCACCAGAGGGCAGTGATGCCCCCCCAAAAAAAAACAAAAACATACAAACAAAGATAGGACTTGACAGGAAATTCTGCTAGTTAATACAAGCTATTTGAGAAAAACTAACGCCAAAATCATAGAGAAAGGACAAAAACAAACCCAGGGAAAAGGGAGACTAGATAAGGATTCCCCTTGCCCCTACTTCTTTTCAACATTTATTGGGGGTCTTAGCTAACAACATAAGGTAGTAGAATGAAATTCAAGGTATCTGTCTGAGAGAGGGAAAGGGAAACTATTGCTATTTGTAAACGACATGATTCTTTACATTGAACATCCCAAAAGCTTCACAACAGGAGTACTGGCAGTGATAGAGGAACACAAAGAGTGGTGATATGCAACATCAGCAAACAGAAGTCCATTAGTTTGTTATATACATCAGACAAGACTATGGAAAAGGAGATCAGGACGGCAGTATCCTTCACATAGTCAAGAACAAACTGAAATATCTAGGACTACATCTAACCAAAGAAAACAAAAGACTTACATGAGGAAAACTACAGAACCCTACTACAGTAAACCAAAAGTGAACTCCGCAAATAATAGAATGCCTCGTACTCAAGGATCAGAAGACTCAATATAATAAAGATGTTAATCTTAAACAAGGCTCAACCTTCTTCAAAGAATAGAAAAAAATGACGACTAGTTTCATATGGAGAAGGAAGAAGCCCATAATTAGCAGATAACTCCTCTAGTAGGGCAAGGTTGGAGAGCTCACCTTACCTGAATTTAATACCTATTCTACAATCACAGTGATCAAAACAGTGTGGTACTAGAATAATGACAGATCCTCAGACCAATGGGAAAGAACAGAAAAACCAAAAATAAAACCATCAGCATACAGAGAACTGATCTTCAATAAGGGCCCAAAGAGCATCAAGTGATCACTTTAACAAGTGATGCTGGAGGCAATGGATATCCTGTAGAGAAATGAAACAAGACTTTTATCTCATCCTATGCACAAAAACAAACTCAAGGTGGATCACAGACCTAGAAGTAAAATCCAAACTATCAGGACCATCAACAAAGGAATCAGGACAAACCTAAAACCTTGATGCAGGGAGTAAATAGTCTAACTGTAATAGGGAATGTTAACCACACAGACAAAGGTGAAACCAACAATGGGATATACTAAGAATAAAACACGTTTGTATTAAAAGACTTCACCAAGAGTAACAAGAGAACCCAAAGACTTGGGGAGGACTTTTAGCATTAACATAACAGGCAAAGGTCTTATTACTAAAATCTGCACCTCCTAGCCTGCAAAATGAAAAAAAAAAAAGGGGGGAAGAAGTGGGCTAAAGACCTGAAGAGACGTTTCCCTGTGGAGGAGACCCAAATGACCAATAAGGATATGAGAAAATTTTCCAATCATTAGCCATCAGAGAAATGCAAATTAAAACAACCATGAGACACCATACAGCACCTTTGAGGCTAGCCCAAATCAGAAAATCAAAGAACAACAAGTGCTCCAGCTAGGGGACATTTGGAGGGGAAGTGACAAAGTAGGAATTCTCTTCCACTGCTGGTGATTGTGTAGATACACACAGCCACTGTGAAAAAGCCATCTGGCGATATTAGAAGCAAATGGAAACTGAGTTTCCTTATGACACAACAATCCCTCTCCTGGGCATAAACCCAGAAGAGATAGGAAGTAGACCAAGACCAATCATCTGCTCCAAAGTTTATTGTGGCACAATTCACAAATGATAGAAAACAACCTACATTTCCATTGATAGATGAGTGGATTAGAAAACTTTGGCACATAGATGCAATGGAGTACTATATATCACTTAAAACACTAAAATCACATGAAACACATTGTCTCAAGGAAATTATACTAAACAAAGTTAGTCAATCATAGAAGGACAAGAAAAGCATGAGTCCATTGAGATAAGTATAATGGGCACAGTAATATAGAAGAAGGGGCACTTATATCATACTTCATAGGCTGAGGTACAGACTATCTCATGGGGATATACATGTCATTCCAAGGATATAAATGTCATTCCAATACATAGAAGAAAAAAGGGGGGAGGACTGGAGGGAGAAAAAGAGGGAGAAAAGAGGGAGAAGATGACACTGGGGCAGCAGGGCACTAATCCACCCAAGGGGTGGGTTTTGTTTATGTCTCCACAGAAATGGGAGTGTGAGTGCAAAACACAACACGGTGTGCCAAACCTTCAGGTTAACATGATCACATGGAGCAAAGCATGAACAGAGGTGTCCAGAAAGCCAAACTGACATCTCCCCACCCACCCCCATCCCCCTGAAGTATGTCCTGCCGAGGGCAACACTGAATTACAAGTTGGGGAGTGGTGGTGGACTACCATGCTAATACAGAAGCAAAGCAAGAAGGAAAAAGAAATCAAGGGACTAAGCCCCATACTGTATACCAAGACCTGAGATTTATGTTCCTGTATGGAACTGTTAAATCAGAGAGGATTGTAGGCCTGACAAGAGCTTGAGACATGATAGCCTCTAGCTGGAGCACACTGCACAGAGGACAAGAATGGGGACACACAGCAGGAAGTGATCAAGGTCTGACTACTCCCACAATGGAGTGAACCAAGAAAGATTATAGCAGATCAACAACAGGAGCAAAGTCAAGTCACGAAACCCCTGAGGAGACCCCAAAATGGACTTGAGGCTAGGAAGGGCAGTTCTCAGAACTCCCCAGAACCAGGGGGGACATAGTCATAAAGCTGAGCAGACAGAACTGGAATTATGTGTACTTTTTCATTTTGTTTTGCTTTTTGCTAGTTTTTCTTACCTTTTTGTCCAATCTTTTGGGGTCTTTTTGTTTTGTCTTCCTTAGTACTGTTTTGCCTACCTATATAAGACAGACATGGGAAGCAAGCCTGAGGAGAAAGCAACGGAACCAGGTATTCTAGGGAATACCTGGGGGGAGAAGAATAAGGGGGAAGTGAGTTTGATATCAAAAAAGACCAGAGACAGGGGAAAAATTAGGGAATTAAAAATCACAATAAAGAGCACACTACAGAGATCCTGGGGGTGTTGGATCAACAACAATCTAGTGGAGAGGAATTGCTAAGAGCAGAAGAAAGGTAAAATGAAACAAAGGAATGATCAGGGAAGAAAAGCTATGGATAGAGGTATAAACATAAGTCTGCACTTATGGAAATATATTAATCCATAAAAATATAGGTATTGGGCTCAGCCCCGGAGGTGTAGTGGTTGGCGCGACTGCGGCCCACTGTGCTGGAGGTTCAAATCCAGCAGCAGCTCTCCAGGAGCAAGACTGGGTCTCCTATATCCACCAGAAGGCAGTGATGCCTCCCCAAAAAATAGAGGTACTGGCTTCAGTACATATATTTATATGGCAATGCATTGAAGAATAGGTGAACTTTGGACCTCTGCTGAACCCTTCCCTCAACACATGAACACTTTGTTTTAATAATTGGCATTCTGTGATGCTCACCTCCCTCTCCCCCCCCCCAACATGATCACTGAAGACAAAATGGGTGCATAAGCAAATGTGGTGAAGAGAGCTGATGGTGCCTGGCTATCAAAAGATAGAGCATCTGAGTCTTAAAGCTTGAAATTAAACAAGCAGCCATTTAGCAGAGAAGCAACAACCCACATGGAAGAAGCACACCAGTCAGTTCAATCTTGAGGTGTCCATGAAATCAGGCAACAGTTACCAGAAGTCCACAAATGAATAAACAACATCTTGCTGAAAGGGAGGAGGCTTGGAGCAGAGAGCCTATATCCATCTGTAGACTATGGGGCATCCCCTCAGAGAAGGGTCACAATGAAGAGATGGGCCAAACATGGCACAGTATAACTCCGATGAAACACAATAGTCCTCTCATTGTTTGAGGCTTCAACCCCCACTATCATGATCCCAATCCGGACTTTAAGTTCGGGCTAGACTGGAGCATGTACACTGGTACAGATAAGAGCTCATGACCCACGAAATCCAGGTCAGATAAATCCCTCAGGAACAGAAATGAGAGCAGCAATACCAGGAGGGCAGGGGGAAGATGGGTAAAAGAAGAGAGGAAGGGGAAATTGATTGCAATAATAGACACATAATCCCCCTGTACCCCCTTACCCCACCAAGAGAGATAAACAACAAAAAATGGGTGAAGGGAGACAGCAGTTGATATAAGATATGAAAATAAGTATAATTTATCAATGGGTCATGAGGAGGGGGAGGGGAAGGACAAAAGAGGAGTTGATACCAAGGGCTCAAATAGAAAGTAAATGCTTTGAAAATGATGATGGCAACATATGTAATGATGTGCTTGATACAATTGATGTCTGGAATGTTCTAAGAGGTGTAAGAGCTTTCAATAAAATGAGTTTTGAAAAATTACATATTCAAAGTCCTGGAAATAGAGAACTTCACTGGTTCATCCC